>JAHWFP010205553.1:38729-51684 GCA_023313725.1 Lithobius niger | reverse complement strand
GTGAACTAGGTAACTAACGTGAAACAGTGTTATTGGTTAACTTGTCCAATTTTTTCTTCTTCTGAAACACATTTTTTTTTTACAGTGTGTGTGTAAAGGGCGGAATAGTTAGTAAAACGAGTTAGAAAAGGGAGTGGTGCAAGCAGCGATCAAATTAACGAACTGCATGAAAACATGACGTTTTTTTTCTAGTTAGTTAACTCGATCACGGAGAGTGAAAAAGAAGTCAAGTTTAAACCACGGAGTTAAAGAACATACCTTCTCACCGTATTCGAGCATCCTGCGTGAATTAGCGTTTGCAACATTTACATGGGTTAGACGGAATGTTGCAAAACTGTTTCTTACGAGGGAAAAAAAAGGAAAATGAATGCCTTAGCTACATTTGCGGGCGTCTGAAGCACTGTTGCAAAACTGAGCCACACAGGAAAGCCAACCGGTAGGAATGTACCTTTAAGTTTCTGTAAATCCTGTCATTTTTGACGGGTAAACAACTAACTTAGAATAAAATGATGTTGCCACCTGTCACTAAGTTTCAATGGTGCCATGTGAAACTTTAATTGTTTCACATGTCACCATTAAAAGTTAGCGACACGACACGTAACAACCTCACATTTTATTTTTAACTCGCTTTCACCCGTCAAAAATGACAGGATTTACAAGACGCACCTGACGTACGTAACTAAAGTTTTTAAATTTTTTTAAATGTTTAAATTTTCTAAAATTTTAAAGTTTACATTTTTAAACTAAACAAGAAATTTATTTTGAATTTTAAATTTTTTTAAAAATGTTTACGGATTGAATTTTTAAATACTTACACATTTTTTTGTTTTTATTTTAGTTTGTAAATTTTAATTTCAAGTCTTTTAATTTTTTTTATTTTTTAGTTGTACACATTTTTTGCTTGCACCGTGAAATTTGTTACAAACTTTTAAGTTCAATGAAACCGTGAGACTTTCCACTATCCGTTCGCGTTTTGCAACTGTAAACCAAATGTATGCAGGTTCGCTTACACGTACGTAAACGGCTACAGTACCATAGACAGATACGAATTAAATGTGACATTACACGTTTTAAAATATGAATAAATTAACTGAACAAATAATGGTTTCGCCATTTAGAAAAGAAGCATTAGAGTTTGTATCCCCATGGAAATTACTGCTGCGAATGTGTAAAAATAAAAAAATAAAACAGATTAGAGTTCTCTCGAACAAAACCAATCATAATTTGAACTCCAATTCCAGGGAACAAGGGTTGTTTTTACGCACTGGTTTATGTCAGAAGGTGAACGCAATTTATGTTTGAAACGTGTCATGTTTGTGTGTGTGCTTTTTGTTTGTGTATTGTACAGACGTTTGTTTTATTTGTTTTGTCGGTATTGTTTTATTGTTTTATATTTTTAAGTCTTTTTCGTGTAAGTGACTACATGTGTATTTTGTGTGTGTACTTATAATTTGTGAAACATAACAGACTCCATGTTTTATTAAGGGAATTTTATCTGTGTGTTTGTGTTTGTTGGTTTTTTGTAACCGGCTATTTAAATTTTTTAATTTTGTGGGTATGTTACTGTTTACGGCGTTAATTTTGTATGTGTTTGTGTAGGGTTTGAGTTTTAGTTGTGTTTCGTGTGCGTGTTTACGTTTGCAATTTATGTGTGTATTTTTAATGTGTGAAATAGCCAACCGTTGTGTTTGTTTTATTAGTCATGTACATGTATGAATATGCAAATGTCAGTAACTTGGTCTCTCATCCGAGGAGATAACCTACTTTGAAAATGATCACTCAGCGATAACCTATAATAGCAGCAATAACGTATTAGTCGGAAATTTTTTAAATCATTATTAATCCTTTGCGTAAAAGGTGTACGTTTTAGCAATAAAAATAAGTCCAAAATTGAAAAGCGAGCTCTTGAGGATTCCCTTCGGATCCGCGCATAGCGAGTCCTAGTGATAAAAGAAAATACGTATGTCCAAAAACGAAAAGCGAGCTTTTGAGGGTTCTCTTCAGATCCGAGCATGATAAAAGAATATAACCAACTCCAAAAGCACAAATCGAGCTTTTGAGGGTTCTCTTCCGATCTGAGCATGATAAAAGAATATAACTAAGCCCAAAGCGAAAAGTGAGCTCTTGATGGTTACCTTCAGATCCGAGCATATCGATTCCTAGTGATAAAAGAATATAACTAAGTCCAAAAGCTAAAACCGAGCTTTTGAGGGTTCCCTTCAGAACCGAACATAGGGAGTCATAGTGATAAAAGAAAATAACTAGGTCCTAAAGCGAAAAGCTATCTTTGTGTGGTTTCCCTTGGCACCTGAGCGCAGTGAGTGATTATAGGATCCTGCTCTCCTAGCCAGGACGTTGTCGGTCAAATCTCGCAGGAAATTGAAAAAGGTCTCGCTGAAAAGGTCATAGTTAAGAACCAATGTAAAGCATTAGTTACGTAATACTCCCTACGTACATTAAAACGATCCAATTCTGCACCACTTGGTTCTTCATCGAGTTTTTATCATCAAACCAATTACTTAGAAAAAGGATTGTAATTTTAGCAGCATTGACATGGCAGCACAGTTGAATACGGTGATGGGTTGCGTGATATCTGCGTGATAGCACATGTTTGTTTTCCTGTCGTCATGGGCGTTATTAGGGCCAATTAAAGTCTTTGCCAATTTGGAATGACCGCTGAGTCCCATCTTTTGCTATTGATTTTTGCTCGCGCAGAATAAAATTAATTGTAATAACTACACTGAACGTGCGGGAACGCAGTAATGTGTAATTACTGGTGCATGGGTAACTGGTACAGAGCAATGCATCAATTTATTAGAAAGGGCATAAACCCAGCACCAGTATGTCGAAACCCTGGTAGACAATGAGATAATATGGTCAAAACCTTTTAAAAAAAAAATTCGTGATTTCCGCGAAATTACCGAAGCAAGAAAATTCCAAGGGTCGTAAGTGGAAAAACCAAATTTTTAAAAAATAATAATAAGTAATAACAATTGAGTTTAACACTGTTGTAATTGGGAGTTAAAAGCGGTTTACATCAGTCCAGGTTATGGCGTTGCGGATGCGTGGCTTACCCGGGCAACTCCGCAATTGTGGGATTTGGACAGTATTTTTTTTTTTGATGAGCCGTATGTCAGCCGAAGCAATTAATGCTTGTATGGCTGAACCAGCTCAATTTTGAACAATACCAGATATTTTAGAGAAGAAGAAATCTGGTAAAGGGAGGTGCCAGCCCGGGGATTCGATCTGGGAAACCTCCGATCATCGTCGGGGCCGAAAGATTGTCCAGAATTAGCCTGAATACATCCCATAGCTGCTGAAGGACCATGGTAGCCTCTCACGCTGTGGCTGAGTATGGCTGTGGCTGAGTATATTTACACCTTGGGGACCTGACGGGGACTTTGCCAAGGTCCCCTTTCCAGGGGTTCGACCAGAGCCGTAAACCTCCAGCAACCAGGCTGAGCTCTCTCACCGCTCAGCCACGATGCCCACACACAGTGACAGTGACAATTAAATTACGGTGGGCCTCTTATCAAGAATGAACTCCATCTACAGACGTACAAGGCCACACGTCGTCGTCCATTCAAACTTGAATTTCGATATCATAAACATGAATGGACAAGCCATACTTTTTTCTTACGTTTACTTTATACATCTGGAATAACCAACCAGAGTTGGTTGTAATGGCTCCTTCTGCTAACGTTTTTAAAAACTGTTTTGACAAACACATTGGACTCGTGGCACGCACCCCACATTATTGTTTTTTATTACCTTTAATTAATTAATTTAATTACTCGCATTATTTCTCGTGTGGAGGCCAAGAAGCAATGTTGCTTTCCCTCATTGTGTATGTTTGTGGCCTTTAGGTCACCACTGAGAAACACTGAACAGCTACTTAGCTCGGCTGGAGGTAATCCGCCCCAGTAGCGCCCCAGTAGCGCAGTGGTTAGAGCGCTCGGCTTGGTCAGCGGCAAGTCCTGGATTCCCAGTCTGGGCAGTTGTCTTTTCTTTCTTTCTCAGATTAGTGTATCGTGTGTCCTCACAAGGCCAGTCTTTAATGAACACTGTTTGCTTCGTTTTATTACCTTGGTTTGTTCTTTGTAAATATTATTAAATGAAAATCAACGTGACCTATGCTGTTTAAATTTCACTATAATGTAAATATACACAGCCACAGCCATTTATTTACCTCTGTATTTATATTTGCATACATTTTTTTTAAATTTAAAAATACACTAATTTGCTCTTTCGTTTTTGTGAGTTTTTGAGTCGTTTGTTGACATAAAAACATAACGTCACATAGGCTAGTCGACACCTTTTTTTTAATAAAGTATTTTCTTCTTGGTGGAAGCCTAAAGTAAATATTATTGTTGATGCACCCTGCATTGATCATATTTTCACTGTATTATATTTACAACTATACATTTTTTTTTAATGTGTTGCCTACATGACGTTGTGTACTGTTACCTCCTGCTTTGCAATGCTCAGCCTTGGGCGATTTGACAGTTAATAAAAAATTAAAAGTTAAAGAAGAAAAATTGTATAGCTTAAACATCGCTTTTGTAGAATCCACCCAAAACTGATAAAATAGAAGCCGCCAAGTTTCCAAGAAGGGTCGGCCTTTGAAAGTAGTGATATCATTCAAGCAGGGAAAAGCTGCCAAGGTTAATCCTATTAACCAAGTTAATCAATCCATCGACTAAAATTTCGAAAGTTAACCGAAAACTAGAAGATTGCTATGGCACAGATGGTAGCAATCATCTAGTTTTCATGACAGTTGAGTTGATTGGCAGAGAACATATTGGAGCCGTACGCGCAGTTTTGCCAATTTCACGTTTTTTTTTTACCGAAGCCCAAGCCGGAAATTCTGCATAAATCTTTTCTTTATCAGGCGTCAAATATTGACAATGCTCCACCATATATAATCACTTCAAAATCATCCGATCAGCTCATTGTTTCAAATCCAAGGTATACGCGAATGGGTTGTTGGGCTTGCTGACCTTTGAAATTTTGTTTATTATTAAAAGGACATTCCTCCCAGCGCTATTTTTCTCGATCCTCCACATCCAGTACGGCCCCAAAGGTCTATGTCCTTACCGTTAGTCAATCCCTTGGTAAAAATTCGTTTTAAAATGTGGCGTCTAGGATATTTTCTGTTGAAAAATAATTAACTATATTTACTGCGTCCCGCAGTATGTGATGCTTTGCGCGCTTACAATAACCATGACGTTTCATCTCTGTGTGTGCATGTACTAATTTTCTAATAATTACCATGAGATCAAAAATCTGAAAGACTAATGCGGTAAAAATTTAAATTAATTATTCCAATAAATCGCCGAAGCAAAATTATAAGACACTAGCCTAGAAAATTATAGATTATGATGTTAAAATACGAGAGTCATTCCTGTTTGTGGCGACACAATCTTTAACTTGTTGCTGTTCTGTGTATACTAGTCTTAAAGCCAACCAAGACAGCAGCTACGTTCCGCGCTGCGAGGAACGCAGCTACCACCCCAGCCGACCTTGGCACTAGTAAATGCGCGGATAATAATCTGCGCGCGTGTGTTATAAGGCAGATGGAATGTTATAAGGCAGCACGGGTGTCCCTTTAATGTTGAATAGCCTACCTTTATTGTTTATATTTATAAGTATCTATCGAATGTTGACTCGTGACTTTCGAATACTTGACCTACTTTTTGTGTGTGTGTTTTAATTTGATGTAGGCCTATTTTCTTATTACTGCATTCAGAATTTGTTGCCACCTATTAATTATATTTCCTCGATGGTTCTGCGTTGCACACGAGTTTACTCTGCAACGCAGATTTCCACTCTTGTAATTTCGTTGCCAATGTATCCCATGAAATCCGTTGGAGTGCAATAAACGTAGATGAAATAGGCCTACGGTTTTTGCATTACTAGCTAAATAAACAATCCCCGGAGGCGTCACATCAATTGAAGCTAAACCGAATTTACAGACAGATTTCAAACGGTAACTCTAACGTCGACGCACACAACTTTAAAGCAACATCCCGCCACGTGCCGGTCGCATCCGCGCAGTTACCGTAGCCAAGGTCAACTGAGACAGTAGCTTCGTTCCTCGCAGCGAAAATGGAAGCTACTATCTCAGATGGCATTGCGCCCAATAGACAAGCCAGCGTGAACGCATCAATTACGTCGTCACAAACCGGAATGATTCTCGCATTTTAAAATCAGAATATATAATTTTCTAGACTAGTGTCTTATAATTTTGCTTCGGCGATCTATTGGAATAAATAATTTTAATTTTAATGCATTAGTCTTTTAGATTTTTGATCTCATGGTAATTATTAGCAAACGATTAAAATTAGTTCTGCGCGCACACAGATAAAACTTCACGGTCATTATAGGCGCGCAAAAGATCATGTACGTTTTGGAAGACGCAAATAAAGTTCCCCATATTCAACAGAAAATCTCGTAGACGCCACATTTTGAAACGGATTTTTAGCAAGTAAATAGACCTTTGGGGCAGTACTTGACGTGGAGGATCGAGAAAATGGCGCTGTGAGGAATATCCCTTTAAGGGAGGTGGCTACAGTCCCTACACGATGTAGTCGCATACGTCAGCCACAACAACGATCTTCTAACTGTAACCTAACGACCGCCATTATAGGAGTGCCTGACCGCATGACTTGTCTTCGGCCGTCCAGACATCCAAGACGCTAGGCCCCGTCAAGCGATCTGAGTCCCGGCCAACTCACGCGTGGTTTCCCGCTGCTTCAGACGTTACGTAACAGAGATGGGGGAGGAATATTTCAGGAGTAATTAAACCCCAAACGTCCGGTAAACCGCCGGGCATTTTAAGAAGCTTTAAACACCTGCCTTAAACAGACACTTTAAACATAAGTTAAAACATTAATACATTAACACAGCAATACTCGAGACTTTATGGAGCAAGCGGCATGCATCTACATATATAATACGGAGCAGGCGGCCAAGTCACCGGCCACGCGATTCTGTCGTACAATCAAGTACCCCAACCTGTAGTGCCATCTGTTGACGGGTTGGGACACTTTTCCAACATCTTCGAACAGATGGCGCCACTTACCAAACATGCCATGTCGCCATCTATTGACGGCCTTGGACTACAAGTTCGGGTTATAACACTTTTCCAAAGTCTTCGAAGAGATGGCGCCACTTACCAGACCTACCGCACCGTTTTTGGGTTCGTTTTTTGGTATTGTTGTGGTGCCAAAGTCGCCAACAAAGTTTTAGTCGCGTGGACTGTGTCATTGTCGGCGTTTGAGCTAAAAAGAAAAACAACCCGTGTCTACTAAACCAGAACACTTTAAACCAAACGACGATTGGTTCTAAATTTCGAGGGCCCCAATGGGCCCTCGAAATTGGCAGCCTGATACGATGGAAAGGCGCATTTATTTCTTAAATGTTCACTTCCAGAAAGGAGTTGAATTGTTTTTAAGTGGGCGGCAACAATCGTTGCTTGCAACAATGTCGCCATGCACGGTACCGAGATGAATTGTTTCAAAGAATTAACTTAAACATGGTTACTTGCTTACTGAATGCTGGATTTCTCAGGGCTTTTTTTAGCCTTCAGTCAAACATACGCATGCGACTTTTCCGGGGCTGCACCAAAGGGAAAATATCACGGGGCGGCGTTTTCGGGGGGTGCGGGAGAGGGTGCCAGGGCAAGTGTGTGTGGCGGCCAATGCGCGCTACCGAAGTGAATTGTTTCAAAGGATTAACTTAAACATGGGATTACTTGCTTACTGAATGCTGGATTTCTCAGTGATAGGGTTTTTTTTAATCTTCAGTCAAACACACGCCAGCTACTTTTCCGGGGCTGCACCAAAGGAAGAAAGTCACGGGGCGACGTTTCGGAGAGGGGGAGACGAGCAAAAGTGTATGGGGGGAGGGGACACGTATGCGAATCCGGGTGGGGGCAGGAGTGTGGGATTGGGGGTTAAAGTAATTGTGGGGGAGTGGGCATATGTGGGGGCCATTCACATGTTTGGTCTTCGGTTTGATAAATTTAAAACCAAAGACCAAACACCTGGAGGGAGGAGGGGAGGGGGGGGGGGGTGCGCAGCATGCGCACGGGCACAACTAGTAAAAATATTAATACCCGACAAGTTAGATTGTTTAAGATTTAAAACTAAACTCTAGGCTGCATTCACAACTGTTACAGCTGCAGGACCCTTGGCTAACACCGAAGTTTACTGTGGGAAAAAAAATAGAATTATTACACTGAGAGACACATTCAAACCGGGGCAATTCCCAGATTAATCACAGACTTTAGTGTTTAGTTTGCGGTAACTAAGTGCGGGTAGAGATTGCTAAGTTAAAAGGATGCAACCTGGGGATTCTAATGCACGATCAACTGCAAATAAATGGATTATCTTGAGCACGAACATTAAAGGGATATACCTCCCAGCGCCATTTTTCTCGATCCTCCATATCAAGTACCTCCCCAAAGGTCTATTTCCTTACCGTTAGTCTTTCCCTAGCTAAAAATCCTTTTTTAAATGTGGCGTCTGGGAGATTTTCTGTTGAATATAATGGAACTTTATTTACGAACGACCCGTAACGATATGATGCTTTGCGCGCTTACAATAACCATGACGTTTCATCTCTGTGTGATGTGCATGTACTAATTTGCTAATAATTACCATGAGATCAAAAATCTAAAAGCCTAATGCGCTAAAAAATAAAATGAATTATTCCAATAGATCGCCGAAGCAAAATTATAAGACACTAGTCTAGAAAATTGTAAATTGTGATGTTAAAATACAAGAATCATTCCGGTTTGTGACGACACGATTAATGCGTTCATGCTGGTTCGTCTATTAGGCACAATGCCAAATGAGACAGAAGCTACGTTCTTACGCTACGAAGAACGCAGCTACTATCTCAGATGACCTTTGTGTTCGTTCTTTGCGCGGAAGGCGACCAGCGAACTGTTATATAAGGCAGGCGGAATGTTATAAGGCAGGCCGGGTGTCCCTTTAAAGTCCAGAATCATGCGACAGTACCACAACCGCGTGGCTGCCACCAAGTTACCGGATAGTGATCTCCATCACAATTAACTTAATATTTGTCTGACAGCATCCCCAAAAAGCTAGGTCGAAGAAAGGGGTGATCAATTATGAAGAGGAGAAGTTCTTGTCTTTTATGGTGTTTCTTTTCAAAGAAAGAGTACGTAATACCGATCGAAGACAGACTATACTTTCCGTCGCAGCCTCCTGAGTGAGCGATTTCCAGAAAGGGGGCCACCCTTACAGCCGCAAAATTAGGCCTAAATCTCTGCACGTTTCTATTGTAGATTAAAACCATCTCTCAGTCTAGCTGTGCATAACCAAAGGTGTTCGTCGCTCTCTTGACCATTTGCATGTCGTTGCGCAGGTTGGGAGGACATCCTTCTCACCCGTTTTGAAGCTCTCAGTCCTCTTACAACAATACAGCACGACGGGATCGCAACAATGAACGAGGACGAGGAGTGCTGGGATCCGCGGCGGAGGACTGGCACCCTGGATCCCAGCACTCCACGTGGATCCCAGCCCCCGTTTGTGTTAAATGAAAAGTGGAAGAAAACAAACAAATCTAATAAATTTACTGACACAAGTAAAAAATAAAAACATAACAGATACAAAAATAAAAACGTTCAGCAATTCACAACATTGCAACTGCTGCTTTCCAAACGTTGATTTCATTAAATGACAAAAAGGGAATACAGGAACCGAATATAATTAATTACATGGAACAATTTTTGAAAACAACGCCACCTGAAACGTCAAAAAAAATCGTTGAAATTCATGTTAATTACAACATTGCAACCGCTTTCAAAATTAAACGTTGCTTTTTTTCGTTGCGTGTAGTATTGCGTCTTAACGAATATCCTACACAAACTTTCTTCTGGCTAAACGCAACAATGTATTCCACTCTCGCTCACTTACGCTCAACAATGTACGTCGGACTGATAGCTTCAAACCGGGTGAGAAGAAGGATATCGCCCGCTTTCCTCATGCTGGAATCCAACAATGGCCTCGACACTGTTAGATCCCAGCACTCGGAAAGCGGGCGATATCCTATATACATCACAAGAAAAGGCCAGGAGACTAACGTTGGCTAACGTTCCAAGAATGCAATCGGATAACAATCGACTACAGACTTGACTACAGTGAGTACTTAAACCGCGTCCCAAGCGCTGAGCACCCAATTCATCTCTGAACTCCACCCTAGCTACAGCTTTCTTCTCTTCTCAATACTTCCAGTATCATCTATGCCTATCTGAACCACCACTTCATGGAGCTGCCCACGTGAACCAGTGAATGAAACATTTCCTAGATCTACCTTGGACCATTCATTGGCTTAGGCCTATGTGGCCCCAGCAATTTGTGCATCGGGCCTAATTTAAGCCTTTCGGACTGTAGCCCTGATTTTACCCTGTTTTTCTTGTGGGCCTACCCCGGGCCTACTTTTCTGAAGCTTCAGCTACAATTTCATGGCACCTTTGGTAAGCATGCTAGTTATGCCTAAATTAAAAGGACATTCCTCCAAGCGCCATTTTTCTCGCTCCTCCATGTCAAGTACGACCGAAAAGTTTTATTTACTTACCGTTAGTCAATCCCTAGCTGAAAATCCGTTTTTAAATGTGGCGTCTACGAGATTTTCTGTTGAATATTGGGGAATTTTATTTTACAGCGGGACGCACGTATATGATGCTTTGCGCGCTTGCAATAACCATGACGTTTTATCCGTGTGTGTGCAAGTACTAATTTTCTAATAATTACCATAAGATCAAAAATCTAAAAGACTAACGCGGTAAAAATTTAAATGAATTATTCCAATAGATCGCCGAAGCAAAATTGTAAGAGACTAGCCTAGAAAATTATAAATTGTGATGTTAAAATACGAGAATTATTCCGGTTTACTGCGTTCATGCGAGTTCGTCTACGTATTACACGTAATGCCAAATGAGACAGTAGCTGCATTCTTCGCTGCGAGAAACGCAGCTAATATCTCAGATGACCTTTGCGATGCTCTATACGCGGATGGTGATCAGCGCGTGGCTGTTATACGGCAGGCGGAATGTTATAAAGCAGGCCGGGTGTCCCTTTAAGCAATGTGGCCCTAACAACGCCCTTGTGACAGAAATAATGAGGGCAGTATCACTACACGTTTCAGATGCAGTTTAAGACAAAATATGTTACGTGCAAGACGAACCACCCAATGGTCGCAATTGTCTTGGAATTTCTCCTAGGATCGGTGGAAACGGTGTAATGATGCATTTTAATTAAGACTAAGTCAGGTATAGATCCAATCACCAGTCCCCGACTGCCTCCATCGGTCCTGTGAGGCATTATATTAGCAATGTGTAATAGGTAATGCGTTGCATCATACATTGCCTCGTATGCAAGAAGCTTCTAGAACATTCTGGTCAAATAAACTAATATCGGGGGAACTACATGGCGTCACCAGGGTTTAGGGACCGCCAGACAATAACGGAACCCTGAATGGTTTACTCTTAGGGGTAAGAGACATAGAGGCCAAGATCCCGTTTGCAAGAAAATAGTGTGATGGAAAAACACATGACGTCAGCAATGCTGTGCCTCTTTGTTGAAAACACAGTTCGAATCGTTACTTATACCACAGACAATTCCGTTTGACAGACATACAAACAATATAAGGATTATTGAGAGTAGCGGAGTCGCTTGCTTCGCTCTCCCATTCCGCGTCGCCTCGCTACGCTCGAGGAGCTTTCATGCTGCAACTCTTGTGCTGCTGACAGACATTACATGTCTAAAACGATTAAGCAAATGGTCAGAGTGCAGTACGCGTTTTTCGTAAGGCTTCCCTGCATAAACAAATGATAACCATAAATCATTCCAACAGTCTTGTCATCCGAGAGCTACGTGCGCGTCGATCCATCCTTCCAGTAATTTCTTTGATTTCACGAGCATCACAAAATCATGTGCTGATTAGTTCGACGCAAATTAATTGTAATTATTGCTCACAGTTCGTCCATCACATAAGCGCGCCTGCATTTTATCTGTGTCATTCAAAACTTACGATTTGTTTGTTTGCACGTTTGTAGTCTTCTCCTCCAGAAGTAATCCCCTACGAGGATGAGAGATGAAAGATTGAGAGAGAGCAAAGCGAGACACACATTAAAAAAATTTACTTTACGTGCGAATCACTCGCTCTGCTCGCCCAATCCACGCACCACCGTGCTCCAGAAACACGAATGTTTGGCACCCTTGGCAACATACGTCGTCCTTTTAGGTTATTTTTGCGTGCATCCTTTTCCAGATCATCTCTCTTCGCTCGAGGAGGTTTTCATGAACAAACTATGGCGTCATGAACAAACATCATGAGGGATTAAAAAAAAAACTTTGACGTTGTTTTTTCAGGGTTTTAAAATAAGTTTTTTTCCGCGTTTTTGAGGGTCATAATATCAAGTTACAGCTATGAAAATAGACCTATACTGTGCGCAATTTAATTATCTTTCGTTTGGTCCTACTCCCATCTTTGTACCTGCTTTGGTTCCGGAGGAGTAGACGTACAAACACGCACATCATACGTCCTTAATGATGTAGATTGTAAGGATGAATAAGGATTAACCGCGATTCCCACTGCGGACGTCCATATCATTGCGGACACACACACACAAACAAACAGACAAACAAATCTTATGATCTTGGTTATATAGATAGCACGGGTGCGAGCTGGACTACCTATCAAAAAAGGGTACGAGTCCACAAATTACCCCACTACTTGCTTGTATCTAAACCTTTATTTAAAAGTAAAAAATAAACAAATTTAATGAAAAATGGCGATTGCGAAGCACACACACACACACAAAAAAACTATTTGAACTAAGCTGTCTGTGACACGGGTGTGTTCAACGTGCGTGGCGATTTCCCCATGACAATTTAAATATTGAGGAACTGTTCCCTCTCCC
>JAHWFP010205553.1:21660-38329 GCA_023313725.1 Lithobius niger | reverse complement strand
CGATTTCCCCATGACAATTTAAATATTGAGGAACTGTTCCCTCTCCCATCAGCCAAAATGCTGTTGCATACTGAGTAGAAAACCCCTTTGACGCCTATTTCCTCTCGTCGGCTAGAAGAATTTTTGCATGATGGCGCCATTTGCCTCCTCCCCTTCTAAATGAGGACTTGCTCAACCCTTCCAACACGATCAATAAGCGATCAGCTGCAAGTGTACTTTACGGGTGGGGTTAGAAAAGGGGTGAAAAATATGAAGGTGGGGGCCTCGTAGAAGCTCCCTTGGCACCTCGAGTGCGTGCGCAACAAACCTATATCAACCCTGTTTAGATCATGATCATTATTGGAAGGCATGCGTGGGCCTCATCGAACCCCCATCTCATCAAGTAGGCTAGGGTGACTCATTCCGCCGAGTGAAGAATAATCCAATTAAAACGAGCAAAGGGTGATTTTTATCCTTTTTTTTTTCTTTTTAGATGTGTTATCGAGTAAGTGACAGAAATATGTGCACATCTGTAACTGTTTTTAGCAGGTTAGTGAAGTTAGCAAACAGACTTTCTACAAAGTAGGAGCTTGGTTGTGCCAGGAGTGCATGTATATCAAGTAGAACAGGAAGTGATGAACGACGATTTTACGTAAACCAGCGCTCAAAATGACAGATACAGGATATTCACTGGCACCTTTATTCTCTTCCACACCATGATGGTGATTATAAAGGTTTCCAGCCGGGTACCCCAGTACCTGAAAACCCAGGTAACCGGACGATTGATAGCCCCGAAAATCCCAAGTTTGGCAGAGCAGAAAAACCCGGTTTTTCATGTTTTAATATTGTGTTGAAATGGAGGCGTTTTCGCTCCATTTTGGAGCATTTTCGCTCCATTGCTTTTTAAATACTTGGGGCACGTTTACGCAACGACTCGTCACTGCATTCTCGCAGCTAGAAGCTAGAAATTATCTGAAATTCCAACATGGCGGCGGTTTTTAGCTCTGCCAGTTCGCAACGAAAAGAGTCAATAACGGAGTTTGGGAAGCGATTGGGAAAATTGTTTTGTCAGGGGGAACTCTTTATCTTACTGTCACGAATCATAAGACTGCAAGCATTCGCTTAAACGATGTCGGATTTAGCTAATCCAGGAAACGTTGTTACTATGGCAACGACACCTTTGCCATCTACATCATTAAGGACGTATGATGTGCGTGTGTGTTTGTGTGTTTGTACCACTACTCCTCTGGAGCCAAAGCACCTACAAACATGGAAGTAGGACCAAACGAAAGATACCTAAATTGCGCACAGTATAGGCCTATTTTCATCGCTGTAACTTAATATTATCACCCTCAAATATGCGAAAAACCGTGAAAAAATAACGCCAAAGTTTTTTTTTAACCTCTTCATGTATGTTTATGACGTCATAGTTTGTTCATGAAAACCTCCTCGAGCAAAGAGAGTTGATCTGGAAAAGGATGCATGGACGACGTATTTTGCAACAAACCACATATACATATTAAAATTGGTTTTATACTTAACTGACTTGATGCAGGGAAGACTCAAAACAATAGATTTGGTTTTAAAAGGGTGTCAAACATTCGTGTTTCTGAAGCACGGAGGTGCGTGGATTGAACGAGCAGAGCGAGCGATTTCCACGTAAAGTAAACCTTTTCAATGTGTGTCTCGCTTTGCTCTATCAATCTATCATCTCTCACCTTCGTAGGAGATTACATCTGACGTTCTGCAGATGTTTCTCCAAGCGAGGGATCATCAGAAATTGAAGTGATAAGACGCCCATGGAAAAATCTGTACTGAGCAGGACGTAAAGAACAATATTCTTAAAATAAGGAAAACAAGAAAACCCATATAAAGTGTATACTAACACAAATTACAAGTGATGTGTGGTATGTGTGTTACATTGATTCAGTCACGTTTCTGAGGAAATGTTTGCGCTGGTTGAGTGAGCAAAGCGAACGAAAATCAGCGTTTGTCATCAGAAACAGCGCTTTTCTGATAAATTGCTTAATCTTTTTGCTTGATTCCTTGGACGTAAAAAAATAATATTGACCCTCTCTCGAGATAACCGATACTATACACTCTTAAAATTTGCTTGATCGTTTTTTTATGTGGAAAGTCTGTCTGTATCGTAAGTGTTGCAGCAAGAAATCTCCTCGAGCGCAGCGAGATGACGCGGAATGAGCGAGCGAAGTGAGCGAATCCGCTAGTCGCGATTAAATTTCAGCTGCGAGGATGCAAAGTTGGGTCGTTGCGTAAAGCCGCCCTTAAAAAAAGACAATTGGGGATGCGAGTGAGGTATAACACTGACACCTGCTTGGCCACTGGCCGGTGATAACAGGAAAGCCTCTTCATTCCCCCACTGCCATGACAACCAACATTGTTGCATCTTAGCTTCTTGTTCGGGCTCTGGGCTGCATCCAGCTCAGCTGCTGGCTACGTTACACGGACGCCTACCTTTAATCGTTTACTGGATTTGATTCAAGTTTATTTTAAAGGAAAATATTATAAAACACCACCTGTGTGGTTCGACTTTCAAAAACGTTATGCCCAACGAGTTAGGATTGGAATAGTAAATATGATAGTATAGGATTTGTTTAAGAAATTCAAGAACTTTCCAAAAAAGTCTGTAAGAAGTTAATAAATGATACTAGTTTACTCCCAATTTTTTTAAAGTAACGTTAACATTTTACGTTAAAAAAAATTGAAGTAAACTATAAGTACGGTGAGACTTCTGAACTGACGTTGCATCTTCTTCAATTTCGTGTAAAACCCGGGTACCATCAAAAACCCGGATTTTATAATTTTCAAACCTGAAAACTCGGGGTTGGCATTTAGGGCCGGGTTTGGAAACCGTAAAGAATATAAAAGATGAAAGATTTGAACTCACAACATTTGAAAGCAAATGCCGACGTCCTAGACCACTGAGCCATACCGACACGGCCTAACAAGGAATTAAATTTTATTCAAAACATAATTTAATACCAAAGATGGGTCAAAATGGCGTTTTAGCATGACCCATGACTTTATTCATACTATTCAGGAAAAGAGAAAAAAAAGTAGCGGCAACCTTCTATGGATTTTGAGATCATCAACTAAAATTCAATTTTAAACCAGTTCAAATCATCATTTTTACCCTTTTTCGGCATTCCACCTAATGACGTACAATGTTAAACATCAAGGCTCTTGTGGCACTTCAAGACCAGTGCCGGAGCAAGAGGGGGGGGGGGGGCAAGGGGGCGGCCGTCCCTGGCGCCAAAAATGCTGCCTTCCCCCCCCCCAAAAAAAAAATAAAACCCGAAAAAAAGCTCTTTTGGCGACGCCTAGCGTAAATACAATTGGTCGTAACAAATTAATTTTCGAGTTGCAGCAGTAATTTACGATAGAGGAGTTACCTTTTAAGCGTCAAGAAAACTCACAAGAACATGATTTTGGCAATAAATATTTAATTTTCGTCCCGGTATTTGGTACTTGTTCACAATAAAAACGTTAAAATACTATAAAAAGAGGGAGCTGCCACAAATTGTGACCTTCACACAGCCGCCACTTTGTAAAATTATCGAATGTGGCAGCTGTATGAAAGCCACAATTATTGTGGCAGCCCCCACTTTTTTTAATGTTTTAACATTTTTATCGTGCACAAGAAATATTTGTTGCCAATTTCATGTTCTCATAAGTTTCCTTGCCAGTCGGAGGTTACCTATATCATAATCCTTCAATTGTAGGCAAATATTTGTGTCTCCCTACCTCACCCCTTCATGTCAGATTCGTGTGTTTTCAGTTTTGGGTAGGCCTAGATTTGGGAAGTGGCGGTTGCAATCCGATGTATAACAGCGATAAAGTGGGCGCTCAATGAGCTACTGGCCCCCTGGTGCTCAAACGCTTAGCTCCGCCACTGCTCAAGCCGTGGACTCAAAGTGGTGACATTTTTTGTGTGGTAGTGATAGCAACTTTTCCACTCTATTACATTTTGAATCTCTAAAAAAACATTTTTCAGGCATTGTGATGGGGCCCCCAGGTACTCCGAGCAAAGCGAGCAGTAACAGCCCGTGGTGAGCGTCCTCGTCTCCAAACAAAGTAAATGGGGGTTCGAATTCAGCGACTGGCCTTTTAAAAAAAAGTCACCAGAAATCATTCTTCTGAAAGGGTTAAAAACGGCTCCTCGTTCCAACTTTATAGTTTCTTTACCCCAACGAAATTGTCGGCTGAACTTACATCACGTGGAAATCAGGCTTTGCTAAATTGCTTATAAGTTGGATGTATTTTGAAATTTAAAAAAAAATATGGCAAGTTGGGCACTGTAACATCCGTTGTACGCTAACTAATGGCCTTGGAACTGTCCAGTTGTCTTGGTTCTTAATGGAACTTTTCATAACTAGCTGAATCAGGGTGGAGGGGGGGGGACGGTGTTGAATGCACGGTTTGCAACACTGGTTAGGTATGGTAGCTCATGTATGTATGTCCATGTTCTACCGAATTAAGTTTTCTAAAATTGTTGTGCGGACTGGCTAGCAAACGCTGTGCTCACTCAATCAGCGCATCCACTTACTCAAATTCCCAACTGTTAATAATTCCCTCTTTCTAATGATCACTTCCATTATATTCTACCAGCCGTGTTCATGATCATGCTGGCGAAAATAAACAAGCCTCAATGCGGTCTCGAAGCAGCCCCTTTGGGAAGATGCTGTCCTGAAAAGCTTTCCCGCAATGCAGTCCCTCCAGCCAGACACGCGGGGCCGTGGACCGTGACTTGCTGGCCGGTATCTGCTACCTGCCCTCGTGTGTAATTATCTAGATACACACGTGCATACACATACACCCCAGAGGCAGAGACTGAGAGAACATGGAAGCACGGCAGCTTTAGACCAAGACCCACGTCCATTGAAGTAGAGCTAGTAATGAGCTCCCCTAAGAAGGCGTAGGGTAGACGGTGAAGATAACACTGTACTCTAAGCACAAAACAGAGACAAAAACTCCCACACCTCCCGCCCAGGACTTCCGGAGAAAAGACACATCGCAATAAATACTTATCCCGTCCTCTCTCGACCAGCATGTTCCTTGCTGCTAATCAGAGCTACAGCAAGCCCACTACACCAGACTCAAGGACAAGGGGCCCGAACATAATATGGTGCTGAAAACTGGCCCAAACCTTGCCCCAATAGCAGGAAGGCACCTAACTCAGGAGAACTCACCTGCTCCCGAGCCAGAGGACCCAAGGATCTGTAATCCCCCAGAACATGGGCAAGGGGATCACAGTACCCCCTAGCAACAGTCCTGAGGCTAAGAGCAGACAAACTCTCTTGGGCTCGGATATGGACCGGAAGTTCACTAGCCTCAATCAAAAGTGCGGTAACAGGAGGCGAAGGCAGACACGCTGTAACAACCCGCAGGTAATCATTGAGTGCAACTTGAATGCTGTGGGTCGTCGGCTTGAAGCACGCCAAAAAAGGCAGGTAAAAATGCATGCTAGACCTAACGTAGACCTGGTAGAAGGCTGAGACAACAGAGCGGCAGGCCACAAAACGATTCGAGGCCAGACCTTAAGTACCCATAGATGCGAGAAGACGCTCGCCTTAATAGCGGCTAATTCCCCTGCCCAGGTGAGCTGCAGATTCAGGTGAACCCCGAGATACCAAACACTTGCCGATGACTGGACCACCGACGTCCCAACCATGAGCGATGTAGTGAGAGGTGATCCCTTGGAAAAAATCTTAAGCTCAGTTTTGGCCGTTGAAATGGAGAGATCCCTGATCGCCAGAAGTTGTTCACCCATGGCCACAACAGCCTGCAGTGCGGCGAGTAGAGAGGCCAAATTTTCAACCACCACCCACATAGCAATGTCGTCCACATAGTCAACAACATTAGCGTGACTCAATTCGACAAGAACCCCATTCATGGCCACCGCGAAATGCGTAGGGCTGAGACAACTCCCTTGAGGGAGGTCCTGGTCCGTGAATCTGACTTAGGACTGCTTTGAAGCGTGCCAGTAAGAGCTTACCTGAATCCTCAATGTTCCAACTCGGACGACTGATCAGGATCCTCTCATAGAGCTAGCGGACCAAAGACGGAGAGCTATTGGCCGACAACTCGATGCAAAGATACGATTCTTGCCCCTCCCCAAGACGGTGGACAGAACCGATAAAAGCCAGGCGAGGGAAACCAGAGCTTCGTAGAACCTATTTTGAAATGAAAGCAAACCCAAGCGAGTTTCCTCACTCAGGCCCTTCAAATTGCCATAGGAGACCCTGTCAAATCCCCGCTGCTGTATCTGAGCGGCAGGCTCCGAGCACCGCTGGGTGGGGAGGGGGCACCCTTAGGTGAGTCGAAAACAAGCAAGAAATTCGCAATCGCTAAGAACAAAAAGTATTTTTATTAACTTGGACCAAAAAGATGTGATATCTCCCCAAAACAAAACTGGTTAAAGAATTTGGCGTAGATTTTTGGCCGTACGTTTGAAGTCGTAATATCAAATGCCAAGCTCTTTCGCCAAGTTAATACCCCGAGTAAAAATAGTTCGAAGGCAAATGAAAAACTGGAAATTGTTCAGAAACAATATTCATTACTTTTAATTTACCCTGTCAACATTACTAGGTGGGATTAACTTGGCGAAATACCTTAGCGTTTGAACTTCAAATGGTGACCTCAAACGGCCGAGAAACAGATGGGTGGTTATGCCAAATATTACATTGGTACTGCAGGAAAGGGGGAGAATCTAAATTACAAAAAAAAAAAGGGTTACCTGATTTGTGAACCCTCCCCAAGGAGGTAGCACTAGCACTACATGCAATCAAACGGCCTTTAATTAACAGGAAGCCTTTACACAACTCTTAAATCACCTATCGGATACAGTACAGCTTCCGAAGAGAGTCTTCAGTTATTTTTTAAGCTGAACTGCATCCAATATGGGCTGCAGGAGGAGTAGGTAATGGTAACAACGGCAAGGGTGACTGCTAATTAACGTGGTTATCACCGATTGAAAACCGTACGTAAAGACCGTGGCACCATCAAGCGGCAGTGATATTGTTACAGCTTTACACCTTTGCAGCTTGTTCCCAGGTGCACGAGAACGTACCAAATTTACACTCGATGATGAAGGTGTTCGTGGCTTGTTTGTTTCGGCGCTAAAAGAAATAGCGTTGTTTATCATCCTTTCCTTGTTGCAATCAAGTGCTAGATAGTACTAGACAGCGCTAGATGTTGCCTGATTCTGCAGACTTTCAATCGGAGACAGCGTCACTTTAAAACCCGTTCCTACACATGTACTATAGCTGAAGCCCGGGGGTGTTTAATGCACCGTTTACGACATTGGGACGTTTTGCCCTCTCATGGGTTTGTTGCAGAAGGCGTTTGTATTCCGGCTATGCTATGTATTTTTGCGCACACTAGTTAACAAACGCTGATTTTCGTTCGTTTTGCTCACTCAATCAGAGCTTCCCCTGTATTTTTGCGCACACTGGATGACAAATGCTGAATTTCGTTCGTTTTGCTCACTCAATCAGCGCAGCCCCTGCGCCGGACTCGTCGATGCACTTACATTTAAATATTTTCAGCAGAAATAAATGTACGCTTTTTGGTGGTGCTTTCTTTTTGGTTACTGAGATGGAATTTTCCCAATGAACAAAAACTCGGTGAGTTTATACGTTGCGTTATTTACTACAAGCTGCCATCGGACGAAAGCCAAAATGCCAACTGGGTTTCAGTCGGGTTTGAGTGTGTCTGAGAATTGTAACTGATTGGAATTTTTTCTTGGGTGGGGGGGGGAGGGAAGGGGGTGGACTTTTATTGAATTAGTCCACGCCGTGCGAAGTTAATATCACGGTCCGGCCTGCTGCAACATTCAATAACTCCGAACCATCTTCTTTTTGTTCGGGGGGTTACGAACGGGTCGGGCGGGCGGGAATGGTCCTGTCGGGTGGCAAGGGAGCGTAACGCGCCAAACGGTTCCTCCAAAGACGCTTCCCAGGCAAAAGCAGCGGCATAACTGTAGCTTGGTGCACGGATGGGCGCTTTTGCCTAATCCCCCAACCCACGCACCATACCATAATTACGGTTCGCCTATATTGCCGCTCTAAATCATCGCATTAGCTAACGCTTTGTTTTTGAGGGTAGGGGGGGGGGGGAGGGGGGGGGGGGGGGGTCTCTCGCGCGTTCTTTCCCCTTTTTTTTTTTTTTTTTATCCTTTTTGCCGCCATCAAATTTCACAAGTTGTTGGCTGCCCTTAATGAAGCGCGCCAGAACGTGATGGATTCGGTGACATTTCCAGGCGCCTCGCCGCAGTCAGATACCGTCCGA
Source organism: Lithobius niger (assembly GCA_023313725.1). NCBI lineage: Eukaryota > Metazoa > Arthropoda > Chilopoda > Lithobiomorpha > Lithobiidae > Lithobius > Lithobius niger. The sequence continues at coordinate 30,040 of JAHWFP010205553.1, read as the reverse complement.
TCATAGCTAGGAGGAGCGGGAAGGACGGACGGACATTCCCCATCCGGGCGTTCGCCGCCCGCCCCCGCACGCATCGCCATCAATTCAAGAATATCTGCATATGCTCCAAGAGACAAGAACTCGTTCCATTCTATAGCCATTCAAGCGTTCGAAGCGAAACACGAAACAGCGAACACACACACACCCGTCCGCCGCAACCCTTTTGAGCTTCAGCCGGCATGCATGTACAAATAGCCACCCGTCGACGTGTGGGTCCTGGTTTGCTTTGTGTTGGGGTCACGACTCGCGACAGCACAAAAGCCAGGTTCAAAAGTGATAGATATACAAATTCTTCCACCTCTTTACCTGTGAAAGATGCAACCCACCTACCTAATGCCGCAACTCTTGCAACGGTTTAAATTAAATACATACCCAGGTCAGGTTGCAAAATGGAATTGAAGAGGGTCTGAGAATGTTGAGAGACGACTAAAAATTCACATAAATGCCTTCCAATTTATTTTTTCTTTGTCTTGTGGTTCACCGCTAATGTTTAGACAGATAAACACGAACGCACCTTTGCCTCCCGAATGTGAAGAAGCAGAGAAAATGTATTTAAATGAAAACCTGAAAGAACGATTTAATTCTAAATAAAAATAGGGCCTACGTCAGCAAAATGGATCAAAATGTTGGATGCAGACGATGTAAATCGTCTTCGAATGGGCCGAGCGAGCGAAGCGAGTGAGGTACCCTTTTCACTCGACGATTCGATGTTTTGCTGTGTGTCTTTGTGCCGCTATTATATTACAGCGAAAGGCGTGGACCTGACGCTGAACAAAGAGACTTGAATTTTCGAGATAAACATTTCTTTGGGGGGTGGGGGAGGGAGCCGAAATTCAAAGTATGGCTTGAGAGATCGTTTGAAACGATCCGAAGTGGAGCCGAACGGTCTTGGGCTTGCATTGAGCGCAATTATTGCGGAGAAAGGCGGGGAGGGAGGCCCAAATTCTTGGCAGAACACTAGCCAGAAATCATCGTATTATTTTAACGTTAAGCACTGGTTTCAATTCGATTCAACTTTATTTGTCCAATACTCTTAGGTGAAGACAAAATACGAGACCCAATGTAAAAATTATTTTTAAAAACAACTTTAACCGAACTACAATCAGATACATTTTTGCACCATGATACTTTTAGAACCAGAAAAAAAGTGGGTTTCATCACAATTTATGAAAGCCGATAATAATATCCAACCATTTTCTGTTCCTTAAAACTGCAGTTAAAAAAATTAGGCATGCCTAAATTTACGTTACCACGGCAACGTCAAGTTGCTACGAGTCATTGCTGGCTTCATCAACAGCGTCTCTACCATCACTTCCCTACTACCACTGATCTATACAGGCTACGTTGCGCGTTACGTTGTAACACTGTAACTGTGTGCGCGGAGGCGTACCGTGTTTCAAAAATGAATAAGCTTATTATACAATCCAAATCTTCGTTAGCTGCTACTTACGAAATTAAAGCTGCAGGTAAAAATTAGACCTAAAAGCATAAAAAGGAAAATAAGCTTAAAAGCTAAGACATTTTAAACCAGCAATTCTGATCGTTGCTGCTTTTAGATTATACAATAGAGATAGCTGTTCAATGCGTGATAGAGGTGTGCGTGTCACCATTGGTGTTTAGTGGCAGAACTGTACAGAAGATCGGTTGCGACTGGGCAAGCGCTGTATAAGCTTGCTTATTTATGCATTACTATAGTGCTTCTAAAAATACAAGGTCTACTGTTCACAAAATTAAAAGCTACCCTAGTTGAGAAAAACTGAAGTCATGTTTTAAATCGACTTTTCGTAGCTGGAAGAGGTGCACCTTTCATACACCAGCAGTTTTGATGGTGTCATCTTCAATACAAACCACGGCAAAGTATCACATATAGCCATTTGCCGAGCCAATGACTTCGTGTACAAAGCTGTGCTGTGTTTGATAGCTTTGGTGCGGGTTTATCTGTGTCTTCTGCTCACGTGATTCAAAATGGTGGAGATCTTTGGGGGCTATCTTGGATTCAAGATGTCAGTGACATACTGGGCGGTCATCTTGGATTCAAAATATCGGCTGCCGGTGGGGCATTGGTCAGTCTGTCTGCCTCTTAACGTAGCTTCCCCCCCCCCTCCGACTTTCGTGCGTGAAAGCCAAAGCTTTGCAACACTGATTCCTTCCACGACTGCTATCGTCAAATCCCAGCGATTATTATACAGACATAGAACAATTTTGGGGAAGTTGGTAAGAAAAAAATACTGTGGTTTAATGCTCACCTTACCTCCTTTCTCTTGATCAGGTGACTAGGGGAAAAAAAATAAAAACAACTAAAAACCGAAAACAAATCATTATCTCACGTACGGCTCTCTCTCCAAGGCTTGACTTTGCAAACTGAACATCATCAAATTATACTGTCCGGTATATTTTGCGGGACCAGGTAAGCAATGTGGCCGTCGAAAATGGCATTTCGGCTGGTCATGTCCAGCTGAGATAACAGCGAGGAATGCAGCTTGTGTTACAGCTGGCCTTGTGTCTGATTCATGTGTTTTGGCTGTCTCACTTCGATCCCCCTCGAATAAAAACAGTCACGGAAAATCAAATTTTTAACATTAAAACCGTAACGAAGGCCTGCGTGCGACCATCTAGACGAAAAATTCTCGCAATATCGTGGGGCCAGCCCGGCCAGGCATGGAATCCGAGTATTCCGGTGACAGTTCGACTGCTCTGACCCTCTGACCTATATTCTGTGGTATCACATTATCCAGATTACCGCAAACAGGCCTTTAAAACTCAGTGGTTATTAAATCAGCCGACATGTTTGACAATCTAATTTACAATCTAAAGAGGTGTGGGAAAGTAAATCAGTACGGCTGCATTATTGCGTGTCGCGTTTATTTGTTTTAAGTGTTAAGCCCTAACCAGACTGCCTGCTCGCGGCTGCACGCCGGCGCAGTATGGTGTAAAAAAAACTTAAATATTCGTCCTAAACGCAACACCAACCACTTGATTACTGCAATATTGACCTTGTAGGCACGTAGTTACGCATAGCTTCGCACGAAATTTTCTTCTGTCTGGAGAGGCCTTTACACTTGAGCAAACGGCAAGTTGCAAACAAAAGCACGAAAAATAATAAATCTAACATCACCGCTGAAAGGCCACCCCCGTCTAAAGATGGTTGAATGTAGATTTACCTACGACGTTCTGTTCCCCGAATTATGTCTTTCCTAGTTATGTCATCCTAGTTTTCCCCATCCTATCCCCCGAAAGCCTTCCCAAACGTAATGTACGCACTTTTCAGTAATCAACTTATCCCAATGAATTTTATGTTGTCATTAGGTATGACCTTTATTTAATAACAAAATAACAATAGCAATAATGGAGCGAAACTGAAATAAAGTACATGCATAACCTCCTGAGACCCGAATGACATTTTTTCTTTTTTCTTTAAAGAACCGTATGATAGTTGTCTCGGCCGTGGGATTCGAACCACCATTCTCCTCTCTTGGTTTGGAGACGAGGACGCTGACCACTGGGCTGGGCTTGCTCGCTTTACTCGGGGTCCCCGGGGACCCCTCGTAAAGCTCGCGTTGCGCGTTGGGACTTAGTTTTTGGCCATCCCGTATTGTCCCTTGTAGGGGACACATAAGCCATAGACGGGTCTCCGGAGGTTAAAACATCAGTGTATTTAGGGTTTAGAGTTTGTCGTAGCGACTCTTCCAGCTGCTGAGCGTTGTAGAATTCACCACAGACTCGGGCAAGGCATTCCACCTACTGAGGGAACGCACAGTAAAACATGATTTGCCAAATCAGTTCTGAATGCTGGCTTCTTGAGCTTCTTTGTATGTCCACGAGTAAAACCGACATTGGAGAGTTCAAAAAAGGTTTCACTGGGCAAATCATTGGATTTATTTAAGATTTGGTGTATTAAAATAAGATCTCCTCTTATTCTACGTTCCTGCATAGAAGGAAGCTCCAACTGTTTGAGTCGATCTTCATAAGGAAGTTGCTTTAACCGTTTGCACTGACGAGTAACCATTCTCTAAACTTTCTCGATTTTACGTTTGTCAGTTTCGTAGTATGGCGGCCATGCCTGTATACAATATTCAATTTTCGGACGGATGAAGGTTAAATGTAATTTCCATGTGATGTCAGCATTCCAGTTAGTGAAAGCAGAACGTAATGCAAAACACATTTTGCCGGCTTCCTTATACACACGTGCTCAGTTTGTAAGTGAAATTTCAGTTCATTATCAATAACGATTCCAAGGTCTTTTATAGAGTCAACTTGAGAAATTGGTTGGTTGGCAACAGAATAAGTGAAGTCTGCAGAACGTTTTTTTTTCCCAATACGTAGAACGAAACATTTGGAAGGGTGGAAGCACATGCCATTGTCAATTGCCCAGGATTCTAATTTGTGAATATCTTGTTGTATGTGTTTCACAGTGTTCAATAGTATCCGATCTGTGGTAGAGCTTTACGTCATCCGCATACATGAGGATGCTGCTAATCAAACCTTCTGGCATATCCTCTATAAACTTACTGAAAAGCCATGCACTAAGATTTCCACCTTCGGCAATGATTCATTTAGTTACGCTGGGTTAAATTTGTTGCAAGTAAGTCTTTTTCATTTATCGAGGTAACATTAGCTTACCAAGCGATAAGCCACATGTCCAGCAAACGAATTGGCTCGCTCTACAACGGTATTAGCGGGGTAGACAAAATGGCCGCCACTTCTGGTTCATTTCGTTGAGGTCTGTTCTTCGAGGTAGCATCTTTGTACGGAGCGACGCGACATCTATTGGCTGCTAGTGGAGTTTTTCGAAATAATAATTTAAATTTTTACGTAGATTTTGATGGCAAATTTTTATTATTTTTAAAGGTATTTTAAATGGTTTTAAAAAATATCACTCAGCCACAGTTAAGCTATTTCTCTGCGTTTGCAAAAAAAAAAAAAAAAAAAAAAAGAAAAAAGCGACACGTTCGTCGGAAATTTGTACGGAGGGTGTCGCCCTCTGTTGACAAAATAAGGCAACTATACAAATTAATCGCATCAGCGCCACTTTTGGCGGCCATATTGCCAACCCAGTCTCGTAATGCTGTTTTTCATCCAAGAATTGGCCAGTACTGTAGACAGCCGCGGATAAGCACAAAACAATGGTCGCGTATGAAATAGTTGTTGAGCCGACTACTCTGAAACAATTCAACTGAATACTTGAAGTCTACATCCACGAAATTAGAAAACAAAAACGAACTCATTTGATGCTTAAAGGTACATCCGGCCTGCCTTATAAAGTTCCGCCTGCCTTATAATATCCACGCGCAGATAGCCATCCGCGCACGTTACTATTGCCAAGGTCAACTGAGATAGCAGCTGCGTTCCTCACAGCGAAGAACGCAGCTACTGTCTCAGTTGGCATTGCGCCTAACAGACGAATCGTCATGAACGCATTAATTGTGTCGTCACAAACCGGAATGACGTTTGTATTTTAAAATCACACTTTATAATTTTTTAGGTTAGTAGCCTATCTTATAATTTTTCTTCAGCGATCTATTGGCATAAATAATTTTAATTTTTACCGCATTAGTCTTTTAGATTTTTGATCTCTTAATTATTAGCAAACGATTAAAAATTAGTACATGCATAAACACACAGTTGAAATGTCAAGGTTATTGTAAGCGCGCAAAGGATCATATACGTGCAGGATGCAGTAAATATAGTTCCCCAATATTCAACAGAAAATATCGTAGACGCCACATTTTAAAACGGATTTTTAGCAAGGGATTGACTAACGGTAAGTAAATAGAACTTTGGGGCCGTACTTGATGTGGAGGATCGAGAAAAATGGCGCTAGGATGAATGTCCTTGTTTAAGGTAAGGTTTAACTGATCCGAAATCAAAACAGCAAAGGAACACAAATTAACTTTCCTGTACTGTTTCGTTTCTGATACTGCAGTGTTGCTGTACTGTTTAGTCCACGTGAAACCTTATTGCTGTACTCAAATGTTTTTACCATTTTTACGTTTGCACACGATGCATCAGCTAAAATGATTGATGTATTCTGTTGGGTAAACGGCACCGCTGGAAAATGTTTAAAATCTAATCATCGTAGTGGGCTTAGCACAGATCTACAGATAATTCAGGGTTCGTGTGAGTCCTTGAAAAACTGGAAATGTCCTGGAAAGTAATAATGAAATTCCATGCCTGGAAAAGTGCTTAAAAATCTTGAAAAATGATACACGCATCATCAGTAGGGTGATAACGGAATGTTGACGACGTGAATGAAGAACGCTGAAAAAATTTTGCCAAAAAAGTAGTCGAGTTTCTAGCCTCACAGTATTCTTCCTTTGTTTGGGCATGAAAAGTTTTGAAATTTGGGTTCTGATTTTAATTAGTACAGCAACACTGCAGTTTCTGAAACCTTGCAGGAAAGTTTATTTGTGGTTCTTTGATGTTTTGACTTCGGATCAGTTAAACCTTACCTTAAGCATCAAACGAGTTCGTTTTTGTTTTCTGATTTGTGCTACTATGGCGTACCATGCAGTTTCGATTAGCTTGTTTTAACGTTTTTTATCTTTATCAATTACGGTTTATACAAACCAGTGGAAACAAACCCTTTAAGTCTACGTAGATCTGCAGTCTACGTCTTGCAGCTAGCGTTTGCACATTGACATTGTTGGATCATAACAATGTTAATGCAATGTAAAAAATCAACCTGGAAGTTTTGAGCTCCCTACCGCCTGAACCACTTGACCAATTAGAAAAGGCCTTATGGAAATGGCACATCTACAGAGCAATACCTGTATAATGACCTAAGAGCCAACTTTATAAGACTAATGTGTTGATCTGTAGGGAGAGTAGCAAAAACGTATCGCGCGAAGGAGAAAAAGCACAAGCCAGAAAAAGAAAATCAAGATTCCAGCTCAAGTCCAGATCTCCGATGTGTCAAATCGGAAATTAATAAAAGTTCGGACACAATGTTCAACAAGTCCAACAAAGTTTGTATACTAAATGAGTGGAAAATACTGAAAGACAGAAGAGAAATTAAGCATTGTAGAGGAAAACCCGGATCTTTAACATGCCACAATCGACATGTGGCATTTTATTTGAGCTTAAGGGCTATTACACCAAGTGCTCAATCTAACCTACCTAACCTACTTCAACCTCTACACTTTCATCTGCTGACACCAAATGCCACCAGTACACCAAGTGGCCCATAACCACCAGTATAAAAATAACGTAACAATGGCCACAAAAGAAGATGACAATCGGCTTCAAACAATGCCTTCCAAACCGAATGACAATATTGACTACAATACGATGGAAAGACGTAATTATTTCTTGAACGCAGACTTTTAGATCCGAGTTGAATTGGAGACGGCCCGTGTGACTACCACTCTTCATAAATTGAATTTAATTCAATTGAATAACAATCACTGCATGCGCGATCGTTGTTCCGAGCTAATCGCTTGATAAAACACTAATGCGGAGAGGGTGAGGAGTGAAGGGTGGTGAAGGAAGGATGCAATAGTAAAGCAGGAAATAGTATGCATATTTGTGCATAACATAATTTGAGAAATTTATGATGAATTTTTTGTTTTGCACCGATCTTGACTTGTATCAGCCAATGATTAAGGAAGAAAGCCAGTTTGCAGTGGACTTAAAATACAGTTTGCAACGTTTCAAACTGTGCTTCCTATAGATCCTTATATTTATTACTAGTTATGCCCATGTGCATGCTACGCACCCGGCCCCCCCCGGGACCCCGCGCGTCCCTGCCCCCCCCTCCCCTGACTCACCCCATTGCACCCCCTTCCTGCACTCTCAGTGTGGGTTCTGAATATCTCTCCGCGTCCCTCCGGCACCTCAGGTGTTTGGTCTTTGGTTTTAAATTGATCAAAATATATCACATATGCCCTCCCACCACAATTACTTTAGGCCCCAATCCCCACACTCCTGTCCCCTCCCGGATACGCATACGTGTCCCCCTCCCCCCACACACACACTTGCTCGCCTCCCCCGCAAAAATGTCGCCCCGGGACATTCCCCTTTGGTGCAGCCCTGGAAAAGTCGCATGCGTGCTAGTTGTGCCCGTGCGCATGCTGCGCACCCCCCCTACCCACCACCCGCACATCCCTGCTCCCCCTTCTCCTGCCGCACCCCGTTGCATCCCCTTCCTGCACACCAGTAGTGTGGGTTCTGAATATCTCTCCGCCTCCCTCTGGCACCTCAGGTGTTTGGTCTTTGGTTTTAAATTAATCAAACCGAAGACCAAACATGTGAATGGCTCCCACATATGACCTCTCCCCCACAATTACTTTAACCCCCAATCCCCACACTCCTGGCCCCTCCCGGATTCGGATACGTGTCCCCC
>JAHWFP010205553.1:7390-21650 GCA_023313725.1 Lithobius niger | reverse complement strand
CGATATTTACATAAAATATAGGTTTGCAACATATGCATCTCCTTAAAGATGCAGCCATGACAGGTTTTATTTCCGCTGAATTTGTTTAATTACTGGACACGAACATGTCTACTCGATGAAAACTGTCAGTGTTCACGTATCACGCTATGCCATATCGACGGAATTGTAATGACTTCTGGGTACGACTATTAAAATTACCGCTGTATTGTAATTAATATGAACAGGTGGTACGCACGAAATGTTAGCATGTCATTAATAGTGGAGACAGTGTGACCTCCATCTCCCATGACGTTTCCTGATAAATGCCAATATAACGCAAAAATTACGCCGCTATTTACATACATCCACGTTTCGGCGACATATTTTATTGCCTTTCAATGTGTACTTGGGTTGCCTAGAACGTCTGTGCGTACTAATCAATAATCAGGCTGTAAAAACTCTATAAGCCAGTAAACATTTGTGCAAAACTTTACGACTCGCTTTAAATTAATAGAGGTAAGAAGGAAAGGGGGGTGAGGTTAATTGGAGAGTCAAGTAGTCGAGTCGTTTTTTAAGTCTGAGTTTGCAATTAAACCGATAATAAAAGACAAGAACCTTACCTAGACAGCTTCTACAAGCGAAGCACCGCGTAGTGAATTGAAAGTAGAATTAAATTAAATTAGGATTTACAAGGTGCTTATTTACCAAGCGGGAGAAGGACCCACCGGAACTCGATCTCCCGGGATTTCCCTTTTGTCTGCTTGTGTGTATGTTTATGACACGATTACCCCTCAACTGGCGTGTTTACCATTTTGGCTCGGTAAAGCACTTCTTCGGTGTAGGTAGCAGTGTTTACCGAGTGGTGGGGGAGGTGGCGGGGGGGGGGGGTGAAGTAGGGGGAAAGAGGGAGCCTTTTACCGTGGTTTCCTCCTGGTTCCATAGGTACACAGTCCGAAGCAAGCCCAAACTACCTCCTGCGTTAAATACAAAACACCGTTTTCACGTAATTTTTACAAAATTTTCTCTTTTGGTCCAAAAACTCTGGAGTTGGGCATACGGTCAAAAAGACTGAAGAGGGGCGGGGGGCCCGGCGCGCGTCCAAGTGATTATTAAGCCTAGCTCCAACAAATGTCTCGGAGGGGCCCTGGGTATAGCTCACCCCAGAACTTAAAACAAGGGGGTTTTGGAGGAGCGCTGTAAGCTCTCGGTGGAGTCCGGGGAAGCTTACCGGAAGCTGAAGCAATTTCTGGTACTGTATTGGCTTATCTGATTTCTGGAGTGCATGTTTTGAACGAAATTTTAATGTATTCTTCATTAATTAAAAGCGAATTGCCACCAAACGAAATTTTACAGTTAGTACCATCTAGTTCTCTCTAAGGGCGCGTTTACGCAACGACTCGCTTTTGCATTCTCGCAGCTAGAAGCTAGAAATCATCTGAAATTCCAACATGGCGGCCGTTTTAGCTCTTCCAACTCGCAACGGAACGAGTCTGTACTTCAGATTAGAAGCGATTGGGAAAATTGTTTCGTCAGGAGGAATTCTCTATCTTACTGACACTGATTTTATAAGACTGAAAGCATTTGCTCAAACGATGTCGGATTTAGCTAATACATTTAGCGTTGTTACCATGGCAACGATTCATTTGCCATCGCGATTAAATTCTAGCTGCGAGAATGCAAAGGCGAGTCGTAATTCATTTCTTCGACGTAACTAAATTAAATAATAACACTTGATTGGCGAACTGAAAGGATAACACACAGCCGTAAAAAGACAAGCATTTTAGTTTCTCGTTTAAAATAGTCTCGTCGCATTGTTGCATGAATGAATGGGCTTACCGTGGAACCATACTCTCCATTAGGCCTATTTGCTACTTACAACATTAAAACTACAGTTAAAAAAATTAGGCCTAAAAAAGGAAAATTAGGCCTAAAATCACGTTACCACGGCAACGTCTGCGACGAGTTTCTGCTGGCTTCATGAACAGCGTCTCTCCCGTCACTTCCCTACTACCACTGATCTATGCAGACTACGTTGCGCGTTACGTTGTAACTCTGTAACTGTGTGCCCGAAAGCGCAGCGCGTTGCAAAAATGAATAGGCGTACTATACAATCCAAACCTCCGTTAGCTGCTACTTACGAAATTAAACTGCAAGTAAGAATTAGGCCAAAAAATTGACAAATATGCCTAAGATGTAAAATAAGTTTGAAAGCTAGCATATTTTTAACCGGCAATTCTGACGGTTACTGCTTTTAGATTATATAATAGAGAGAGCTGCTGCAATGCGTGATGGAGGTGTGCGTCTCACCATTGGTACGTAGTGGCAGAACTGTACAGAAGACCGGATGCCACTAGGTAGTCGCTGTAGCCGCTTGTTTTTTTAGTTACTGGGTGTCACAATAGAAGCTCCGCACGCGGTTGGGCTTTCCCTCAGTACCCGCCCTTATTAGCTGAGGCAAAGAAATTACCAACGTACGCGTTGTATCAAATGGAAAGGGAACGAAATGGGTGTAACACCACTTCCTAAAGCGCGCAACAAATGCACAAAAAAGTATATAAAATAAATTAACACAAAAATTCGTTCACATTCACACACGCAAAAACGCGTAGAGGGTGTCAGAATTTGTCGGTGGTCCTTAGGATGAGAAGCCGACTGTTAAAACAGGCTTAGGTAGGTAAAGTAATCACTTCCGGTGTAACATAAGCGGTATCACGAAGTTAAATAAACAAACACAAATCGCTGTGAAAATATATATAAAGAAGAGAGGAAAATCAGCCAAACTGCGAAAATCCTGCACTACAAATTACGTAGTCCATTAAGCCACATTTATAGTGTCCGCGGCCTATCTTAAGTTCTCCGCAGAGCGAACACAGATAATCGATTGTACGTTTTCAGTAGCAGAGTGCCTTGTTGATATCCAAGATGGTTACAAAAACAATGGCGGCCATCGATTAAAGCCACCCCCTCCAGGAAGACGCAGCTGTGCACACAATAGCTACCTTACGTTTCGTCGGAGCGGAAAGACCGGGATTCAAACTGGCAACCCAAAGGATACCTCGTCGCAGATCACTTCACAGCAATTTTTAAATTTACAAAGCTACTATTTCCAAGCTCTCATTAAATAGCATGAATTAATTAAAATATTAAAAAAAATTAAAGACAGTACATGCCAATAATTTACTACGAATGGATCTCCCCTCCCCAAACGTGAATAACTGTATTATAAAGTTCTCATTAAGAAGCATAAGTTACTTTTAAAAATATTAAAAAAAAATACATTAAAAACCAATAAATTTCAATAATTCACTACGAATACGTAATTCGCCTCCCCCCCTCCCCCGCGGCAAATTACGGTTGCATGATTGAATGGTGTGACTGAAAAACTGAACAATACTAACGTTTTAACTATCCATTTATGCAACTTTTATTTTACATAATTATTGTGGTCATCGTGGCTGAGCGGTGAGATAGCTCAGTTGGGTTGCTGGAGGTTTGCGGAAAGGAAAGGGGATCTTGGCAAAGTCCCTGCCAGGACTGCCGGCCAGACTTAGCGTGCCACCATGCTCCTTCAGTGGCTATGGAAACTATTCTGGACAATCTTTCGGCCCCAACGATGATCGGAGGTTTCCCGTTCAAACTCCCGGATTGGCTCCACCCTTTACCAGATATTTCTTCTTCTCAAAAAAAGTCTGGTGATGTTCAAAATTGAGCTGGTTCAGCCAAATAAGCATTAAATTGTTTTGGCTCAAAGAAATTAATTTAAAAAAAAAATTAAAAAAATTATAAGTGTTGAATGTATTTTAGAACTGTAGCTGAACTGTATTTTATTATTTTTTAATGTGAATTTTTAATGAGGTACTTAGCAATATTTACCCCTCCCCAAATTATGTTTTTTGTGTGGTGCAAATATAGTACTTTATTTTTTTTTAGTGAGAACTGTATAATGCAGTTATTACGTTTATTTTTTTTTAGGGCAGGGGGACGCATTCTTAGTGAATTATTGAAATGTATTGTTTTTAATGTATTTTTATTTTTATGTGATTTATGCTTTTAAGTGAGAAGTTTTATAATATAGTTTTAACTAATTTAAGATAAAGATAATTTTCACAGCCTTCTGTGTAAAGAGCCGTGAAATTACTTGTAAGTTAGCCTTAAAAAATCCTTGAAAATGATTTAAATTAATCTTGAAAAAGCATTGAAAATGATTTAAATTAACCTTGAAAAGCCTTGAAAAAGCATTGATAATGATTTAAATTAATCTTGAAAAGCCTTGAAAAAGCCTTGAAAATGATTTAAATTAATCTTGGAAAGCTTAAAAAAGCCTTGAAAATGATTTAAATTAATCTTGAAAAGCCTTGAAAATGATTTAAATTAATCTTGAAAAGCCTTGAAAAAGCATTGAAAATTGTTTAAATTAATCTTGAAAAGTCTTGAAAATGGTTTCGTCTGTAATGTACGAACCATTATTTATCAAAAAAGGCGACTGAACACAGTTCACCGTCGCCATTCCTAAATCCTTGAATATGGGCCTTCGCTTTTAACTGCGATAAAGGCTACTTAGCGTAATGTGTAACTTAAAGGGGGATTGCCACCAAATGAAAGCTGCAGCATCTATAGCCATTTGCCGCTATCTATTTCTGTCTAGCCCTTACTTTCAACAGGCGAAAGAACACACAATTAATTTTTTTACACAACATACAAGCCACGTGCCTCTTTAATTGTTGAGTGTAAAGTTGGTGCGCCCACGTGCACCAGGAAGCAAGCAGTAAAGTTAAGCAACACTAACGACATCACCGGCGGCATTTTTCTGTATGCAGACCGTTTTGAAACGCAGATTTTGAACGACTAGATGGGCGCCATCGAGTGACAGTGATATCGTTAACCTTGGCCGCTTTCTTCTTGGTGCACGTGGACGCACCAACTTTACACTCAATAATTAGTGAGGCGTGTGGCTTGTTTGTTGTGTAAAAAGAAATTTCTTTGCGCATTCCTTCGCTTGTTGAAATCAAGCGCTACACGAAACTGAGTAATGGTCGACGGCGATAGATGCCGCAACCTGTCAACGGTGGACAGGAACCTTTAAAGGCGCCTTTTCACCTTTTTAACTCCTAGATACAGCACCGTAGAATCTTCGAGCAATATAAAGAAAATAGCGGCAAATTAAAAAAAAAAAAGGAACAATACTTCACAGAAGCGCCGCGTGAATTTTCGTAACTAAAACGAGATCACGTGACCCAAATCAGCCTATTGGACGACGGAGAATCGGGGACGTGGATGCTGTGTTAAGAATTTGGGCAGCGCTATCGCAACGGTGAACGGGCGCCTTTAAGAGGTGAGTGTTTGTTAGCATCTGAAGTTTTGCAACTACAAAATCGTCAAAAAACAAGTTGTGGTAATACCTGTGGGAAAGACAAGTAAAACAACGTTCGTACAGCCCAAGCGCCAAAAAGAGAGAATGCGTACGGGTGGCGCGCCGTTAGGCCTATCCCGCGCTCTTTTCTCTCTCACCCCGCGGTCATATCCCTCGGGGGGCTGTCACTGGAGCGGAAGTAGTGACAGATGGCGCTATGGCAGGTAAGCGCTCCCCCCCCATCTCTCCCCCACCCCCCTCCCCAACCCATGCAAACGCCCTTCCGGCGACGAGTTATTCCCGACCAAAAAGTTTGTCTCGGAATTAGTGTGAATTACTGCCTCTTGGCGGCGCTCGGTGGCGAACTTAATGGCGCGAAAAATTGTCCAAATCCTCCTTCGCCCGCCGCCACCGCTAACTACCTACCGCGCCTGCGCCCCTCACACCCGACCGCCCGCCCGCCCGCGCACCTGACTCGCCGAAGATGAGGATTGGCATGCTACTATAAGAAAAGGAGCTGGGGAGGGGGAAGGGGGCGGGGGTCAAGCTGATATTCTGATGTGAACAGTGTTATTTTCTTTTATTGGCGAATTTTGAATTTGCTTGGTTGTCATCAAGGTGACGGAGCGAAGGGCAGAGTGAAATATAGCTCTTGAAGTGAACCTTATTAATCGGTAATTGCAGAAAGGGGACCCTGACAAAGTTTCTTCCACATCTACCATCAGTTGCTTACCAGGTTCTTTCCGCAGCCCATTTTGCGATATACTCCTCGACCTCTGCCATGATTGGAGGTTGCCGGTTGAAATCTCGGAATTTTTCCTTATGTTTACAGCGATCCTTTCTGCATCCTACACGTTTGGAAAGTTTCAATCCAGGACCTCAGTAGGAAGTAAAGGGAGGCAAGCGGGACGAAACTATATAAATAAAATAAATAAATAAAAATATTTATTTGCTCCAGCTAAAGAGCAAAATGGAAATGCAAGGGTCCTGGACGGACCACTAATAACATTAACTGAACAAAAAACGGATTAGAGTTCACTCGAAAGCAACGTACTATAATTTGAACTCCAATACCAGGTAACAAGGACTGTTTTTGTGTCAATGGTTATGTCAGAAAGAAAGCCTGTTTCGTGTGAGTGGGTATATGTGTATTTTTAGTGCATTTACTGTGAAACAAGCAGACTCCTAGTTAAGGCAGTTTTTGGCCTGTGTTTGTGTTTGAACGTCGTTTGAGGTGGTTATTTCTAGTTCGTTTGAGTAATTACGTGTTCATTTTGTGTATGCACTTTTATCTTTCAATTTTGTAGCGTTTTGCTGTTTATGGCGTCTATTTTGTGTGCGTTTGTGAGTTTATGTTTTGCGAATTGGAGTTCAAATTATAGTTCATTGCATTCGAGTGAACTCTAATCCGTTTTTATTTCTGTACCTTCACGGCTGTGAGTATGAGGATACGAGCTCTAATGTTTTTTTTTTCTAAACGGCGAAGCCGTTTTTAAGTTGCTCAGTTAATTTGTTGGCTTTTTTCGCTTTCATTTTATTGTAATTGCTACGGTCTGGTCTATCATGTGTCCTCTATCATGTGTCCACCGATTTTTGTTTTCGAAAAAACGGAACATTAGAAATGCTTACTTATGTTCAGGTTGCGCCGTAGTTTTGTCCCATGATTATTATTTGATGGCAACACATTAGCGTGTTTCTAGATTTAGCATGCGTCATCTCGATGAGTAGTTGATTCTGGATTGTTGCAGTATCATGGCAAACAATCGCGGAAACGATTCAACTGTCTTCCCGAAGCCCGCAGTGAAAAAGTAAATAAGTCACTTAGTCATGTCGGCCGCCCAATTTTGAGGCCGTAGCTCAAAATTTAAGACTTCGTACCCTACGATTTAAAACTTGAAGATTTAAGGAAAAATCAAGGCCGTTTAATTTTGGTTCTCCACAACGAGCTAGATAACTCAAACAACGACAATTTCACTTTCCTGGCATCCAACCATAGTTGTTGTATCTTTTACTTTTTACTTTTATTTTTACTTACAAGAGCCTATGGACCATTGTGCATCTAATTGTTCGAGTGAGCTATAATCCGATATTATGCACCTCGCCTATTGTAACCCCATTGTTACATGTTGCAGCATTGTAACATTTTGACATTGTTAGCCCTGCCGCCTCCTCAGCCTCCGCCTCCTCCTCCTGTCCAATTTTCTGAAATTCTCGCGCGCAGCCGGCAGGCCGTGTATATTACCAAGGTTTTAAAATAAAAACTTTAAAATCCACCACTTAATTTGTCCTTTTTCATATGCAGAGTATGCTTGTCGAGTTTAAGATTTACCTCTTAATAATAAAATTTAACGGACAGTTTTCCGGACGAAGCAGTTGAGGCCTCAGATCCCACTTGTTTAGAAATTTCCGAAAAATGTAAAGCGACGGGGCCGAGACAAATCGTCGCCTAACAAATTCCATGCAGATATCACTCTTGAAGCAAAGAAGGATTTCCTACAAAGCAAGTTAAATGTAGGAAATGGTTTCCCCGATTTCTATAGAGCTAGTGCAAACGTAGAAAAAAGGTAGGTCAACAGGTAGCAAACAAGGTATAATTTTGTATATAAGAATTAAGTCTGTCTTCAGGCGTCGACTTTTTAGCGTGTTTACCTTTGAAAAATTTAGGCGCTGGTAAAATCGGACAATACATCGGTAGTATTTCGGATAAAAACAGCGTACATACTGGCGGCTTTGACTTGCTCCCAACCGAAACCATATGGTGGCAAAAGGCGACAATGATAATCATGCTAGGTAATGCCAATCGGCAATTCCTAAGAACTTTTACGATCCACAATCGACATGAGCATGAGGCGTCAGAGGGCCCTTCTTTTCCTTAAAATGCATGGGGAGGCTGAGGTCCGTCTCAAACCTGAGATGGTTGTGCTGGGCATCTCATAACCCATTTCATAACAAGCTTATGGCTTTATGTGGTAACCTTGCCCCATTAAAACCATAAAATTCGATACACTATTGATTTGAACCGCTCCCACCTGTAGCCATTGCACCAGAAAGAAACAAGCGGCTAAAGCGACTACGGAGTCGCAACCGGTCTTCTGTACAGTTCTGCCACTTCAAATGTTGGAGTGCACACCTTTATCTCGCACTACAACAACGATCTCCGTTATATAATCTAAAAGCAGTAACCATCACAACTGCTGGTTGAAAATAAGTTAGCTTAGGCCTATTTTACATTTTTTGCGTGATTAGTCAGCTTTTAGGCCTAATTTACGTGTAGTTTTAATTTCGAAAGTAGCAGCAAACGGAGAATTGGATTGTACGGCAAGCCTATTCATTTGTCAAACACGGTGTGCCTCCGGGCACACATCCAGTGTTACAACGGAATGCGTTGTATAAGACCAGTGGTAGTATGGAAGTGAGGGGGAGACGCAATATATAGACGTTTTTATAAGCTGTTGATTCAGCCAGTAGCAACTTGACGTTGCCGTGGTAACGTTATTTTAGGCCTAATTTTATTGACTGCAGTTTTGTTATTTATTAAGCATCAGATAGGCCTAATGGAGAATTTGCTTCGAAGGTAAGCTTATTCATTCATGCCACAAGCGACGAGAAATTGTAAACGAAGCTAAAATACTTTTGTAATTTTGACTGCGTGTTATACTTAGGATTCCAATCCGACGATCAAATGTTATTATTTAATTTAGTTACGTCGAAGAAGCCCGTTAGCTATAAGGAAGTAACGATGTTTTAATTTGCTATGTTTTTTTAACTAACGTTTGAGAATGAAACTAACGTTGTCAATAGTGGTCGTCTTTCTCTGGTATATACCATTCCGAAGTTGAAAAAAAGCGACGAACGGACGGACAGATAGACAGAGGGACGGACAAAATCGTTGCAATAGCCTTCTCAGCCGGTACGGCTGTACAGAAGACTGAAAGAGACAATTTTGCTAGGTAAAACCGTAAAAGGGATTACAGTCGGAAATTTCGCCCTGACATCCCCCGATATTTTGTCTTTGACACGCCCGGGCTCATATCTGATTTGGTTCACTTACTGACTCGGGCATCAGTTTGCTCAGAAGGCGTACAACTTCACAGGCTTGTTTGATTAAAAGGGTCGAAAAACCTCGACTATACCTACAATTATGGTATTAAAATATGACCTTAACATGGTGTTTTCACAGCCCAACTATTTTAATCACTTACTCCATTCACAAGTTGGTCTCCTCCCTTGGCCTTTTTCCTTAGTCCCCTTTCGTTCTCTTTCGCCTTTTCTTTTCGTTCTCCAATTCACTCAATCATATTGTCGCTCCCCTCATCCCCCCCCCCAACCCCCACCAATCCCCAACCCCTTCGTTGCTTGAGTATATCTTCCGCTTGGGGATGTCTTGGTTAGAGCATATTTTGTCGTTGGAGTAAGGTATAAGAATAGGCTAACACAGTCTTTGTTTTACGTTTAAATGGCTTCCCTACTTGGGAACATCCATTGTTGTGTACCAATCAATGTGGTACATACCAGCATTGGTAAATTGCTCAAGGGTGCAAAAACCAGGGTTCGTACACAAGAGACGAAACCATTTTCAAGGCCTAGGCCAACTCGAAGCCAATTTCAAGGCCGTTTTTAGTAGTACGGCCAATTTCAAGGTCGTTTTAAATTGTTAAAAATTACTTTAAAATATATTCAATCTTTTTGCCTATACTCTATAATTCAATAGACATCCATTTAAAAGTTATTTATTTTGCTCCCATCGCAATACAAGTTGCCTTTCCAATACCACTCTTATACGTGAATATGAACGAAGGCGCATCTTATCGTTAACAGAAGATAAGCATTTGGCTGACGAAGTATTTTTTACTTATTTATGAATTTAAGCATAAATTGACTGTATTTCATCAAACATAGTACGCTAACAAAATTCAAGGGCATTTCAAGGCTCTTCCAACAAAAATGCCAATTTTCAAGGCTTTTCAAGGCTTTTCCGGTTTCGGATGCTGCGGGCAACTAAACTATACGACTCGTAATCCAAGCGATGAACGGCTCTCTAAGGTTCGTTTCGAGTCGATCAAGTGAGTGGATTTCAAGTCCGTTCAACGCGTCAGTGCTTTCACCAAACAACTTCCTGGATCCGATGACCATATCAATGGTCATATCAATGGTCATCGGATCCAGGGAGAGTTTGGTGAAAGTACTGACGCATGAACGTACATTTTTTAATATTTTTTTTTCAGATTATAAAATAAGTTTTTTTTCTTTAAAATAAATTTCACGCGCTAAACAAAAACCAATGCATGCGCTCTAGAGAACCAATGAATTAACTTTTAAGTTACGTACTGTGTTTATTTGGGGGTCGTCATAAAAACCCATACAGAGTTTGATTTGCTTTCTTTTTCCTTTTTCTTTCTTTTTTCTAACGCACTAATTTACACATTAGCTAACTTACCGACTTGTGCACGAGGAGCTGCTAGCACTGAGGCGTCAGATTCGATAGGCGTCATGGCTTCTTACAGACCAGGTTGCGATCCTGGTGAAGGGAAGTGTATATGTTTTTCTCCGGTTGTTTCCCGCCCGTTGCACGAGGGTTTCCTCCGAGTACGCCGGTTTCCTCCATCATGCAGCAAAAAACAACTGTCGTGATGGTGGTCCTTCCGCTTAACATCTGCCGCTGTGGAAATGTGTTACATGGTTTTTTCTTGTTTCATTTAGTTTAAGGACTTTTTAAGGCAGCTTTGCGTCCTGCTATAAACACTTTCGATTTTGTATGTGTGTGTGTGTTTGGATTTTAGCTATTAAAGTATTAGTGCAGTAGCGGAAACGTCAAATTTAAATGGGCCTACGGTTTAAATTTACTAAGCAAATTCGTATTATTTTGCTGAAAACGTGTTAAGATTCTCAGTGAATTAATAAAATTAAAATAATTAAAACAAAACAATGCCTGTTATGCCGATGATTTGAAACTCTTGATATGTCGCTCTTCAACCTCTTGCCAACTGCTTCAAGATGACATTCTGTGTGTCACCGATTGGGCTGACTGCCTACACTTTAAATATTGAGAATAACACCTTTATAATGTTATAACGAAAATTAACTTAATTTTATAAACGGCGGCCACCAGCCGCTATCTTGGTATTTACTATCGATTCGCCTGGTATCCGGGGGCCTAGTCTCGACTTGATCGCTTTCATCACGTCCATTTCGCTTCCGCCTCAAAACGTAAGTACGAAAGAACTGCATTTGGTAGGCCTAAACCAATTTCTAAACGTATACGACGTACCTGATAGTCAAATGAAAAATTATTTTAGTTTCCGGCGATATGCGCGTAAATCTTTGATTGCCATGGTGACAGAAGCTCAAATGAAACCCAAACGTGTAAGGCCATACTCATTAATCCTACAGCCGGTACTACGCGAAGCGTGCAGGCAACCCCCAGTACGTAAATATTACGCGGTCCTTGAATTAACCGGAAATAGGACAAAATAAATTACTGATAAATGTCGCAAAACTTAGTATTGTTACGGACCATGTTCTATTTCAAACCTAGAAAACAACACTTTCATCAAAAATAAAACTTACTTTTATTGTTGAAGCGCTCTGACAAGCTGCTTTGTCCTACAAGTAAGTCTGCATTCTCGACGAGTTACCTTCGGTTTTGGTAACGTTGTAACGGATGGTTACGGAAACAAAATTACTTTATTCATGAAGACGGCGGTAGGAATTACTATTCCTATGAACACCAAACGAACCAGTCAGTGCACCTGGCAACAATTTGTTTACTCTCATCCTTTCGTACGCAGAAAAATTATGAATTCAAGTGAGAAGCCACTGCCGACGGTATTGTGCAAGTTGAAGTGATGTTTAAAGGAGACGGTATCATTCTCGTTTCAAATACAACTCGGTCGTAGTTAAAGTATCGATTAATTTTCTCAACCACTCGTTACATTCCCAAGCTGATAAAAGCACTTCGCGCAAGCGATCGGTATTTGTTCAGCTTCAGAATGCAACTCGTGATTGAGAAAATGTATCGATAAAAACTATGCTCTCCTGATTATTACTACTGGTTAAATGTCACATTCTTTATACGTTTCCCTCACCGCCTTTCGCAACCAAAAGCACATTTTTTTTCTTAAGAATTTTTCTGATCGTACTCTGACTTTACAGGGCCTTACAAAATTGTTTTGCTATTATTCTTAAATTTGACGCCATTGCAACCTTTTTTGCCTTAATAGTGGTAATAAATGTCAACTGATACTGAAAACTGTCAATGGTGATTTACCAAACTGTGTGCACCATCCGTTATTTGCCTCTTACTACCATTCACGAGCGTGGTCACAATTCCTATAAACGGGACAGAAAGCCAATTGGGCTCGATAAGTGTTAAATAAATACGGATGCAAACCTATTCACGTTTTCTTTTGGACTTAAATGTCAGAATGCCTGAGCGGGGAATTGAACCCACGGCCTCTGAAATCAAAGACCGGAGTACTAACAGACGTGTCAGTATGGCTGAGCGGTTAGGACTCCGGTCTTTGATTTCAAAGCTCGTGGGTTCAATTCCCCGCTCAGGGAGTCTGACATTTAAGTCCAAAAGGGAACGTAAATAGGTTTGCATCCGTATTTATGTAACAATTCCTAGCCCACTTACCAGGTGGTTTACCATTGCTTACGCAATTTTACAAGCGTAGTGACAATTCATGCTTGCAAGCTGTGGCGCAGCACAACAAGGACGCTTCGGGCCCGTGTACAAGTTAACGAAAAGCCCTCCGTCCCCATCCATTAGAAGAACAATTATTTTTTTTTAAATGTGAAAAAAAAATATTTATTTAAAAAATTTTTCAATGCATGACGTTATGTTGGCATTCTTCATTCTTCGAATTTTTTTTTTTTCTCTTAACAACTCCTGCCTGAGGTTTAGGAGGCATCGTTTTGATTCGAAGTCGAATCCAAACGAATTGTTTACCTGGTGGGTCGCCGTCAGTCCGTAATTAGGGTAGGGGTAGGATTTGACTGGAGCCCGGGCAACAAGACCATCGGCCCAACCAAGAAAGGGGAACAACTGCACAACTGGGAGGAGGGAGCGGGAACAATGCCGCACTAACAAAACAAACGAACCAAAAACGCACCGTAGCAATTAACGGAAAGCTACAACGAAAACAACCAAATAAACACGAACAAAAAACCAAAACTTCCGCACGCGCACACACCCGATTCAGTCCCGTAATTTCGTGTTGGAGCATTTAACGCCAATCCCACGCACCGTCTGTCGGTAGAAAACTCAAGCTGCACAGTGTTGGCATCCACTGCTGCAAGGCCAATTGGGATAGAAGCTTCAGGCTCTATGTGATAATCAAGCTGGAAAGCTGCTCTGCTGCGCCAATTCTTGATGCAGCTAAACTAATTACTGTGTGTTTTTTTTTTTATGTGGCGATTGTTGGTATTGGCTTATTGGCTTTTTGTAGGTTTGTGACTTTTTCGTTTAAATTCTGCGTTCTGATTCTGTACTGTGCAAAGCCCTCGCAGGACCCCGGGGCAAGGTGGCCTGATGGTTAGCATGACCGTCTCCTGTGCCAGAGGTCCCGGGTTTAAATCCGGCCTGAGCCACCCCTGGCATTTTCGGGAAGAGAAGGGGCCTTGTGATGTCTCGTGCTCATGTCGATTGTGGCATACACAGGGTTCGTGCGCAAGAGATGAAACCATTTTCAAGGCCTTGGCTTTTCAAGGCCAACTCTAAGCCAATTTCAAGGTCATTTTGCACACCAAATTGTTAAAAGTTACCTTAAAATAAATTCATTCTTTTTGCTAGCCTATACACTATAATTGAATAAACATCCATTTAAAAGTTATTTATTTTGCCCCCATTGGGGACAAGTTGCCTTTCTACTACCGCACTTACACATCAATACAAACGTGAAGGTACGTCGTATCGTTAACAGAAGATTA
>JAHWFP010205550.1:1370-11932 GCA_023313725.1 Lithobius niger | reverse complement strand
TATCTATCCTCACAAACCCATCTTCTCAAACATACCTTTAATCCTCCCCGCCTTACCTCTCACCTTCTTCCCCATCAGCTCGAAATAATTCAGCCTCCCACAAAGCCTCCAGATGGTCATTCTTTCACCCTCTTCACTTAGGCTTCCCAACCCTTATTGCATCGCCCCTGCCTTCCTCCCAACACACCCTCCCCTTCCCCGAACACCATGTACCCTACTTTTCTCCACTAAATACCACCTTCATCTCCGTCCTCCAGTCTGAGCAAACCACCATCAGCCCATCCAGACCCTCCCTTTTCCCATCATCAGCCCCATGTCAACTGCAGCAAATGGCAGAATCGACATACAAGTCCCATCTCTTCCCTCTCCCCCAAACAAAACCCCTTCCCGACACAACCAGTCTCCTTTCCAGTCCCCTCAAGCACACCACAAACGGAGGTAGGGACAGCAGGCATCCCTGTCTCAGCACCTCCAGCATTCCACCCACTCCGACCGACCTCACTCTGTTGCAAGGTGGCCGTACACATCCCGCCCTCACAAAATCACCTAATCAACCAAGCCTCCACCCCTAGTTTCCTGAGCTCCCTCCTTAGCAAATTCCAGCTCAACTCTTCATAGGCCTCATCCAGGATAGTCACCTAAAGACTTCTTCGTTTCTTCCTCGCCACCCCGTTGGTGCCTGGGGTGGACTTCTCCCAACAACCCCCTTCCTTGAGCTCCGTTCTGAGTTGACTCTCGAAGACCCTCAGTTCTCGATCTGCTCCCTGTCCCTTCCGTTCGCCTTAAACACTAAATGGAGTCTCACCTTCTTCCAGCACTCAAGTACCCTCCCTTCCCTCCTACCCTCAAGGGTCCCATTCATTTCCCTAACCAACATCTTCTTTCCTTTACCCCCATCCCCTTCAACAGTTCCCACACTAACCCGTCCTTCCCTGATGGCTTCTCCTTCCTAATCAAAGCTAAGGCCACTTCTAATTTCCCTTCATGACAGCTTGGACCAGCCAGTCCTCCTCCCATCCCATCCGCATCCTCGATAACCCCACACAACTCCCTTAAGAAATTTTTAAGGGCAGGTCAAAACCCTCAGCGCCCTCTCTCACCCCTTCCCCCAAAGCCCACATACCGAATTCTCCCACTCCTCGTCTTTACAAACCTCCAAAACGTTTCCCCAGCTTCCCTCCTCCTGCCATTTCCCGAGCTAATTTCCGACTGAAATCACCAATATTCCCTGCCACCACCTCGCTCACTTTTTTTCCGTTCCCTGTAGTCCTTCCACCTCTCCTCGTTTCCCCTCTCATCATCCCTGTCCCTTCCCATCCTCCACATTCCCATGCCTTCTTGCGTCTCCTAATCCTGTCTGCCACCTCCTTATCCCTCCACAGCTTTCCGTCCCCGCTTCTACATTCCCTATCAGCCACAGTTAAGCACATCTCCCTTCCAGTTATTGAACCCCTCCACCAATCATCAACAGTCACCTTAGTCTCCGTTCCAAAACTCTGTTCGCTCCTGGTCCCTGAGGTTCCATCTCCTCCCCTTCCTATCTCCTACTCACCTTCCACCCTGCTCCCTTACTCTTGCCCCTTCTTTACCCCTTTACCCCACTGCATTCTGCAAGCTTTAACGATATCACAGTCGCTAGATGCCGCCACAGTAGATTCTACACGTCCCCCCCCCCCACATTGAGGGTCCGACAAACCAGGAAAATATGGCGTACGAGATTGGTAAATCCGAAATCACTACATTAGATTTGAAGGGATTTGTGCAGATTTGCAGGGATTTGCGCGGATTTTCAAGATTTGTGCGGATTGCAAGATTTGTACAGATTTGCACAGATTTGTAAGATTTGTTCGGATTTCCAAGGTTTCGTTTGGATTTGTAGATTTCATAAAGATTTACAAACTTGCAGATTTCATCTAGATTTGCTGATTTGCAGTGATTTGTGTGGGTTGGCCGATTTTACTGGATTTCCAAGCAGATTTGTAAATTTCGTGTTGATTTGTTATGATCTGTAGGATTTAGTGATTCGCAGATTCACTTGGATTTGCAGATTTCAAGCAGATTGCAAGCAGATTTGCAGACTTTGTTTTGATTTGCACTGATTTGCAGGATTCGTAGATTTGAAATGATTTGCAGATTTCACTTGGATTTGCAGATTTCACATAGATTGTAAATCCGAAATCAGAGAGCGTATGAGTACGAGATTACAGCTCTTGTCGGACCCCTCGCCCCTTGCCACATTCACTCTGGAGGCTGCAGTGGGCCACAGCCACCTACAGTAAAGTTTGCCAAGTGGCGTCATCGGTTGACAGAATTTGGAACCCTCGTCGGTTAGTTTGAAATTTCGCCGCTTGGTGTAGAGATGGCAGCACCTAGCAAACTTGCGCGTCCTTCTATGCCAATGGTTGATTTTGCGCGCCTAATTTGTCTTGAATAGGTGGCTGTGAGTGGGCACTGGAGATAACCGAAGGTAAAAACTTAATCCACCCTAGTAAAAACTATTACATGGCGTAGTTTGTGAAGCGAATACTGTCGGAGCGGATTTTTTGGGGTGGCTAAAAATCGTTGTTTTGTCCAATCCTTTCCGCTGCATAACATTTATTAAGGTTCTGAATCTGAATAGAAAATATTCCACTTATTGAAAATTTCAGCAGCTGCCAACGTATCCCAAAACTCGAACATTTTTATGCATAAGAAAAAACCCGCACTCACAGCAGGGCTGTAGGCAGAGCGGATTTTGCTCTTGGGCATTCTGTGTGTTAAAGGTACCAAACTGCCTCCAGATGGATGAGTTTGGATTGGTAGTTATCGAAGGCACCCACTGAGTATCGACAATAACGCCATATTGGCTACGAGGCGAGCATCTGGAGAGATAGCTACAAGGGGCACCAGATTAAAATGGAGGTAAAAACAACGGCACTTCTAGTCAAGCCAGTGCTCGAGAGCGGATTTCTTCGGCCTAAGAAACGTCGTTTTCTCCAATCTCTTACACTGCGAGGTTGTAATCGAAAAAGAAAAGATTCCACTTGCT
The DNA here is from genome assembly GCA_023313725.1 of Lithobius niger. Lineage (NCBI taxonomy): Eukaryota > Metazoa > Arthropoda > Chilopoda > Lithobiomorpha > Lithobiidae > Lithobius > Lithobius niger. The sequence continues at coordinate 8,904 of JAHWFP010205550.1, read as the reverse complement.
AGTAAAAAATTTCAGCAACTTCTACAAATCGAAAAAAACCGCGCGTTTTAGACCTAAGATATCCGCTCTAACAGCATTGGATTCAGTAAGACGCTCTTCATTTTCCACTCCAGTGTCTCTTGCAGCTAGCCCAATTACTGGCTCCAGCATAGAGTTAAATATAATAATATGACGTCATTGTCACTGCTCTGTTATAGGCCAGTGACATGACGTAGTATTATTGTATATAACTCTATGGTTGGAGCCAGTAACTGGGTTAGCTGCAAGGGGCACTGGAGGCGAAAAGAAGGGCGTCTTACTGAAGACAATGCTGCTAAGAGTGGATTTCTAGGTCTATAACGCGCGATTTTTGTCGATTTGTTGGCAGTTGCTGTCATTTTTAAGCAAATGGAATCTTTATTTTCCAATTACAACCTAGCAGCATAAGGGATTGGAGAAAACAACGTTTTTTTAAGCCTATGAAATCCGTTCTCAAAGCACTGCCTTGACTAGAAGTGCCGTTGTTTAACCCTCCATTTTAATCTAGTGCCCCTTGCAGCTATCTCTTGTAGCCAATATGACGTCACATGACGCTGCTCTATTGGTGAACACACACCCACATTTCAACCGAATTTTAATTAAAGTTATTGCAAGCACTTACGAACGGAAAAAAATGAATTCCGCAACACCACCAACGGCATCGTATTTTTGGTTACATTCCAACCATGGTTGAGTGAGTTTTAGCTGAAATTTGACCTACGTTTGATATTAGAGTGCAGATACGTGACATATTGCAACGAAGTATGACGATATAATGGCTTTAACGGCGCTTTTCGATAAACAAGGAATAAGAAGCAGTCACATTGAACTTTTCACCTTGTTACGCCTCCCCCCCCCCTGCCCGTCAAGATTTTTGTGTACCGATATGTCAAGCGTTGACGGTTTCTTTCACATTGCGCCTCAACCTTATAATACATACGTAATGTATTAGATTTAAGGGACCTAAAAAAAATTATATGACCCCGAGAAGAGGGTCCGAAAAATTCATGCGCCCCCCCCCCCCGCCGTCCGGGATACATATTGTTCGGACCCTTAATGTACGGAATGATGATGTTTTTATGTTTAGCTACTTAGAGGACAATAGATAGCTGATGTGGTGGGAGGGTCTGTTATCTGTAAATGGATGCTAGTAATATAAAATTAGGATGGAATTAGATCTAATAGGGTCGTGGTACCGAAAATTCCTCTGAAAAAAATGAAAAAAAAAAAATACCGGAAGAAAAAACAAAAGCCGCTGGAAAGTAAACGGAATGACAAAAAGCTGACGGAATCGAAGGTGAAGGAAAAAAACCGAAGGGAAAAGCTGTTTTTGTAGATTTTTTCGTGTTATTGCTGTTAGTGTAGGCTAGGTTACGTTAGGTCAGTTACATGGCTCGAATTCCACCTGGCAGGGTACGGAGTTTCTGCAGGAACTGTAATGGTAATTCGTAATGTAACTAAGGCCGTTGTCACTTCCACTATCAACATAATGGAGAGGACTCCGCTTTCTTTCCTGTTTGGCTGTTTAACCAAAAAAGGTCGGCCTTTGAAAGTAGTGATATCATTCAACCAGGGACAGGCTGCCAAGGTAGCTTATTTAGCTGTAGAGTGTCATGAAAAGAACGTTATTCATGCATCTTTCTCAATGAATGGTGGATACTCATCCTTTAACTTTTAGCTTTTCTTTATCCATGCACCGTCCCCTTACATTTTCCACAATTTGAATTTCGGCCGCATTGGGATATAACCTCAGCATGACAAATTAAGGCTGAATGTATGAAAAGAGTATTTTTTAACAAGAAAAAATAGTTAAAGGGACACCCGGCCTGCCTTATAACATTCCGCCTGCCTTACTACAGCTACGCGTAGATCGCCATCCGCGCATTTGCTAGAGCCAAGTTCGGCTGGCAGCGAGGAACGTAGCTGGTGTCTCGGTTGGCTTTGGGAATAGTACACGAAACAGCATCAAGTTAAAGATTGTGTCGTCACAAACCGGAATGATTCTCGTATTTTAACATCACAATATATAATTTTCTAGGCTAGTGTCTTATAATTTTGCTTCGGCGATCTATTGGAATAATTAATGTTAATTTTTATCGCATTTAGTCTTTTAGATTTTGATTTCATGGTAATTATTAGGAAATTAGTATATGCACACACAGAGATGAAACGTCATGATTATTGTAAGCGCGCAATGCATCATATATGTGTAAGATACAGTAAATAAAGTTAACAATTATTCAACAGAAAATCTCCTAGACGCCACATTTTAAAACGGATTTTCACCAAGGGATTGACTAACGGTAAAGAAATAGACCTATGGGGTCAAACTTGATGCGGTGGATTGAGAAAAATGGCGCTGGGAGGTATATCCCTGTAAATGAATGCCTCCGTAACATTTACAAGCGTCTGCAGTAATGTACCAAACTGATCCATACAGGAAAGCCAGCCAGTAGGAATTTGCAGTATTACACCGTGAATTTTGAACACTTCTTTGTCACGCAAGCATTGATGGAGCGTTTTTCCTGGACATTACATTATCTTTATTGAGCTTACAAGCCTGGACGCTACTCGCTCACTCTAACCTCCTGGACGAAAACTCCAATGTTACGATTTAGCATTGTTACGTGAGAAACTTACCCCATTATATGCGAGTATTTCATGAGCGGCCACGTCTTCCTGGAGGGGGCGGCTTTATCAGACGGCCGCCATTGTTTTTGTAACTATCTTGGATATCAACAAGGCACTCTGCTACTAAAAACGTACAATCGATTATCTGTTTCCGTTCTGCGGAGAACTCAAGATGGGTCGTGCACACTATAGAGAGAGGTAGACTCGAAGAGTACGGCGTAGGGGCTTTTGTACATTCTCTCGTAATAAATTTGAACTTGAACTTGCCGCATTCGAACTATCAATTGCTCCAACAATGTAACGTTGTTCTATTTCAACAATGGAAAGATGTCTGTCTGCACAAACATTGGCATCTACCAGGAACCATAGGAGTTGATTGTGTTTGAATGGATAAGCAACTCCCAGCTCAAATGCATAGCCGAAGTGCGTAGTCTTCGATGGCAAGCGTGACTCATGAATGTACCCAGAATACAAAGCGCGTCTGCTACTTCCGCCTGACCAAGCCGCCATGAGGTATTCGCGGTTGATCCGCTCGTAGGCGGTGGAATTTTCTATAAAATACGCCCTGTACTACATTGTTTATGATGTATCAAACGTAGATAAGATAAGAGATTGTTATATTGCCAGGCGTTACGTGCCATTGTGTTTTGTAACAAAGTTTGACAGTCGAACGAAACCTTAACGCCGATTGTTGGGGAAGTAAATATCGTATTTTTGTAACACGAGACGGGGTGCTTATGAATGCACGATATTTGCAAGAAAACCGGTGCAGAATGAGTTATCTTCTTGTGACAACAGTAAGTTTAACCAAGTTAAAATGTCGTAGCAGCAGAAAAATTGAATAAATTACTAAATCTAATTTAGTACCGTTATACCAGTTTAGTACCGCGTTATACTAGGCGTCATCTGCTTTCTCCGCCATGTTGAAAGATGGTTTAGATGGATTAAACCTAGTGCGTTGGGTGTAAATTTCCGATCGCGCGGCCGCGAGTGCCGATTGGCGTGGCGGTACGTCCTTTGACGCCGCGCTCTTAAACTTCCGGTTTAGTCAAGTTGCTTATCCACCAAAACACAATCAACTCCTATGCAGGAACGATTAATCCGAATGCAGAATTCAGTACAACATTTGAAGTGTTCAAAAGCAATGTCTAATTCTGTAAGTACCTTTAAGACAACCGGACGTGATGAAGCTTAAAGGGGTACTACCACCGATTGAAAGTCTGCGGAATCTGGCAACATCTAGCGCCACCTAGCACTTGCTTGCATCAATCGAAGGAATGCACAACACCATTTCTTACAACAAAACAAAGAAGCCACGATCGCCTTAATTATTGAGTGAAAATTTGGAACGTCCTCGTCGTGCACCAGGGAGCATGCTGTAAAGGTTAACAATATCACTGCCGTTAGATGGCGCCACAGTACTTTCTGCAATTTTCCTTCGGCGATAATGCGTCTTTGAAAGTGGTTACAAGCTTTTTCTAACACCAGTAGTAAAACTGTTTGGCAGAACAGCCAACAAAAAGCCTTTGTTTTATGGCGTTTCTTCATCATTATGTCTACCATAAGGGCAAGAAACGGCAAAAAAGGGCAAATGGGCGTGGGGGGGGGGAGGGCTTCAGCCCGATTAGCCCCAATGTAGGGGCCCTTGTCTCTACGTTACCATATTTTAGGCAGGATTTAAAGCACGTTCAATCCAAAGCAAGGGCGCCCGCAGAACCGCAAAAAGGGGTGGGCTCAAAACCTAAGAAAGGGCAAAAAAGGTCAATGACGTTTGCATTGGGGAGAAGTCTCCACTCCATCCCTTGCCATGTTGGAAAGGAAAGCTTGCATTTTGTACATTTTATGATCGCAGCATTATTTCCCTAATGTCCTTTACGCGTAAAAAATGGCAACCGACCTGGGGCCGGGGGGGGGGGGCTTAAGCCCCAATAGCCCCAATGTAGGGGCGCCCTTGATCCAAAGCTACCAAAAGGAAGCTAGAACCTACATACACCTTTAGGCTGAAGTGGGTCAAATTCACAAAAACGTCATATCGGCTTTGAGCGTGATTCTAGGCAGGTGAAGAATTGGGTTTGTTGCTTAGCAACGAACGGCAAGGGTTCGTTTAATCTAGCTGGCATATCACCTCGGGCGATTTTTCACCTGTTGGTGGCGGGACAGATGCGGGCAAGACGGGCAGAGGGTCATAACGCTCTGCTTTTGTCTCTTGGTAAAAAATGACAGGTGAGATCCGGAACTAATTTTCGCCAATCACCAAGTGGTATATTTAAAAAAAAAAAGATAAAAAAAAATAAAGGTTCCATTATCACATGTCGTGTGGAAAGCCGTTGTCCTGGGTGTGTCTTGGACTAATTACTCTTTGTTAAAGGGATATACCTCCCAGCGCCATTTTTCTCGATCCTCCACATCAAGTACGGCCCCAAAGGTCTATTTACTTACCGTTAGTCAATCCCTTGCTAAAAATCCGTATTAAAATGTGGCGTCTAGGAAATTTTCTGTTGAATATTGGATGACTTCATTTACGTTCTTCCAGAACGAATATGATGCCTTGCGCGCCTACAATGACCTTGAAGTTTTATCTGCGTGTGCGCAGTACTAATTTTAATCGTTTGCTAGTAATTACTATGAGGCCAAAAATCTAAAAGACTAATGTGATAAAAATTTTAATTAATTATTCCAATAGATCGCCGAAGCACAATTATACGACACTAGCCTAGAAAATAATAAATTGTGATGTTAAAATACGAGAATCATTCCGGTTTGTGACGACACAATCTTTAACTTGATTCTCTTTCGCGTACTATTCCCAAAGCCAACCGAGACAGCAGCTACCACCCAGCCGACCTTGAAGCTGGTAAATGCGCGGATGGCGATCTGCGCGTGGCTGTGGTAAGGCAGGCGGAATGTTATAAGGCAGGCCGAGTGTCCCTTTAAGTTGGAACGGCAAATCTAGGGGGAGTGGATTTAGGAAGAAAAAATCACAGAAAATAAGTCAGGGGGGAATAAGTCTCATATTAACTAGTTTAAAATGACGTGATTCATTTTTTAGCAGTAGAACTTTGGTCTTTGGTTCCAAGGACCAAGGGTTCAATTCCCCGCTCAGGCAGTCGGACAATTAAGTCAAAAGGCAACGTAAATAGGTTTGCATCTGTATTTATTTATAACTTAGGCCTATCGAGCCGATTTGGCTTTCTTCCTGTTTAAACCTCACCCTAGGTAGGTCTTCACATCAAGCCAATTGCCACTTCTAATGTAGGTACATTTAAAGGTACACCCGGCCTGCCTTACAACATTCTGCCTGCCTTATAACAGCCACGTACTGATCGCGGATCCTCGCATATAACACAACCAAGGTCAACTGAGATAGTAGCTGCGTTCCTCGCAGCGAAGAACGCAGCTACAGTCCCAGTTGGCATTGTGCGCCTAATAGACGAACCAGCATGAACGCATTAATTGTGTCGTCACTCAAACCGGAATGATTCCTGTATTTTAAAATCACAATTTAAAATTTTCAAGGCTAGTGTCTTATAAATTTGCTTCGGTGATCTATTGGAATAATTAATTTTAATCATTACCGCATTAGTCTTTTTAATTTTTGATCTAATGGTAATTATTAGAAAATTACTACATACACACACCGAGATGAAACGTCATGGCTATTGTAAGCGCGTAAAGGATCATACACGTGCGTCCCGCAGTAAATATAGTTAAAGGGACACCCGGCCTGCCTTATAACATTCCGCGTGCCAAATTACAGGTACACGCAGATTGTCATCCGAGCAATTACAGCGCCAAGGTCGGCTGGAGTGGTAGCTGCGTTTCTCGCATAACTGCTGTCTCGGTTGGCTTTGTGAATAGTACACGAGACAGAATCAAGTCAACGATTGTGTCGTCACAAACCGGAATGATTCTCGTATTTCACAATTTATAATTTTCTAGACTAGTGTCTTATAATTTTGCTTCGGCGATCTATTGGAATAATTAATTTTAATTTTTACCACATTAGTCTATTAGATTTTAGATCTCATGGTAATTATTAGAAAAGTAGTAGATGTACACACAGAGATGAAACGTCATGATTATTGTACGTGCGCAATGCATCATATAGTTACGGGTCGTTCTTATAGTTAACAGTATTCAACTGAAAATCTCCTAGACGCCACATTTTGAAATGGTTTTTTAGCAAGGGAAAGACTAACGGTAAGTAAATAGATCTTTGGGGCCCTACTTGATGTGGTGGATCGAGAAAAATGGCGCTTGGAGGTATATCCCTACACAATTATTCAACAGAAAGTCTCCTAGACCCAACATTTTAAAACGGATTTTTATCAGTGGATTGACCAACAGTAAGGAAAAGATCTTTATAGTCATACTTGATGTGGTGGATCGAGAAAAATAGCGCTTGAAGGAATGTCCTTTTAAGCTCTTTTGTGGATTAGGTTAGTTGTTTAAAGCAATATCCGGCCTGCCTTATAACAGCCACGCGCAGTCATGTGTCCGCGCGTTGCCGTCGCGTGATTCGGCGTAGTAATACTACAACGTCACTTCCGCCCTCGTCTTCTCGTGATCACGTGAACGACGTCTGGCCTAGCTTCGGGCCTAGCAGACGAATTGTGGGTCACGTGACAGCATTGACGCAAAAATCTGTGTCGTCACAACCGGAAACAATCAAACGTCATGGTTATTGTAGGCGCGCAAAGGATCTACGTGCGGGGCGCAGTAAATAAAGTTACCAAAATTCAATACAAAATCTCCTAGACGCTACATTTTAAAACGGATTTTTAGTTAGGGATTGACTAACGGGTAAGTAATAGACTTTGGGGCCGAACTTGTTGTGGAGGATCAAGAAAATTACCAGCGCAATTTTTCTCGATCCTCCACATCA
>JAHWFP010205549.1:0-16804 GCA_023313725.1 Lithobius niger | reverse complement strand
TCTCCTTACAACGATAAGAGATTTGTGTTGGACGATGGAATAAATACGTTAGCACACGGTCACTACAGAACGGGTATAGCGCACAATTTTATAGATGGTATAATCGATCCGATGGAGGATGAAGAAGCTGAAGAGCAAGCTTCACTGGAGAAAGATGAGGAGGAAGAAGCATCAGCCACTGAAATACCAAAACGAAGCGAAGAAGAAAAAATAGTGGCTAATAAGAGGAAAAAAGCCGCGTCTGCTTGTAAGAAACGAGCGATGGAAACTGTCGAACAGAGAAAAGCTTGGTTAGAGAAAATAGCCGCCGCTAAAAGAAGAAAATTAATATTCAGACGAACTGCTAATATGATCTGTTGTACTTAAAAAACAAGTACAAATTATTTAAAAAGATAAACTGCTATAATGTTATCAGTCCAGCTATTAAATTTTGAATCATATCCCTTTCACTTAACAAAGTAGAGCATTTTCCCATCTGTACTTTTCTTTCATCTTAATACTTTCGCCACTAAAAATAAATCGAGGACGAGAGTTTTTGAATTTCTTGTTCGTAGAAGCCTCCGACACCGGTTTGTTCAATTCTTCTTTTAATAGATAAGTAACGGGTTCGGTTTTTTTGTACTTTACGGATCATGAAAACTTCGTTAGTAAAATTTTGTAAATACCCTTTATCAAAAATTTTCTTACCTTTAGAAATTCTGACTTTATTTCCTACGACAAATTTTGGTTTTTTCAACGATTGTTTCGGTTTAATATTCACTGACGATTCGTGACGTCTGGTTACTTCCCTCGGTTTTAGTTTAGTTGTAGAGTAAACCGTGTCATTTTACCGTGAAACTAACTCATCAATAATATGTATCCATTGGTAGTTCCCCTGCTTGGTGAATCGTTTACACATGTGAATTTTCAGCGTTCTGTTGAAACGTTCTACAAAGCTCGCTTTCTTCTCAGAGTGGGTAGAGTACATGTTGAGGTTGTGACATTTAAGGAGCGCTTTAAAGTTTTTATTGTAGAATTCACTGCCTAAATCAACTTGTAAATTTTTAGGGGGAGTCGTTCCTTCGAGTATCTTTTTAAAGGCTTCTGTAACGACTATACCGGATTTTGATTTAAGGGGAATGGTCCAAGAATACTTGGACATTACGTTAATGCAAGTCAGTAGGTAGTTAAATCCTTTATTAACGTTAGAGTAAGGTATCATTTCCACCATAGATCATTCAGACTCCGCACAATCACTTTCTACCTCGGAAAATGTTTCCGCGTCGGTTTGTGGAGTTCGTTTACGAGTTGATCCATTTCGTTTTTTTTTTCCCATTCCGAACTTCCCCACGACTTTTTTAACGATCGCAGCAGCTAATTTTTCTCTCCAAGAGGTCGAAAGATCCTTACGTACTTTTTGAGCTTTAGATATAAGAATTTCATCGGCGACGTATCGTTCGTTTAAATTTGAGCTTTTTGTGTAGGCGATGTCGTGTTCTTTATACGCTATATTCAGTTTATTTATTCCAGGATCCCCTCTAGCTAATCTCTGATTTAGTATTGTTTCTGGTCCGCAATATTGATATCCGGGTAAATTTACTTCTACCGGTAAATGGTCTACGATTTTATTTACGATTTCTTTACGAGACTTGATGAAGGAAGCTCTTTTCGTTCCTCAAACTTTGCAAGAGTAGACTTCCATGCTTCTGTTATTTTTTGATGTAATAATAGTAGGAGTTTGGGCAGGTTAGGTGTGGATTGTTTTCATTTCACGCAATACTTCATCTTGGCTCTTATTTTATTATACAATTTTTTTTATCGTAAACCTAAATTCTGATAAGCGTTCTTTTTTTCTCGAGCGGTGATGACCCGTCGTTGTTCCAATTCCGATAAAAATTTCTATCATTTCATTCCTGTGACCATCGTGACCCACTTGGGCTGACCCGTACTAAAGCCTCAGTCTTTCGACCAGATCGTTAGGATCGTCGTAGTACCTGTAATCCACCCTGCTCCCGGGTTTTTTTACCATACCAGTTCCCTTTTTCTTCGTTTTCATATCCTCCCAGATAGGACCGATGATCGACACGTACTTCGCACTACGATTAAACTTAGGTTTTCGAGTGCCCGGATCGTTGTTTTGGTAGATAGTGTGCGTGTTTTTTTAAAAGAGAAGAGTAAATCGCCTTGACTTTGGGAGCGTACGACGGCTCCATCAAATCCTTAAAAACCTGCAAACTTCAAAGTCCTCGTCTTCCTGCGTACTGATTACCACCGACCACTATGTCGTTCTCGAATATTTTTACTGTTTTTTTAGCGATGCTCATTTCTCCAGTTTTCATGTAGTATTGCAGTCCGCAGACAGGATCGGTGTCTTTGGGATTTTGGAAAAATTTCATCAGGAAATATTTCGCCGTTTGGCCTATGACTTGGCCAGGTAACAGACTATCCAAAGATCTGAGAGTTGGGAAATTTGGTCGTTCTGGAGGCGTCGACACACATCTGTTTTGTATTGCTGAAAGTGTGGGGGTTACTTTCAAACCTGTGCCGATATATGCGTATTTGGTTTGCGTAGCTGGAGCGGGAGTCGAGTATTCGGAAAGATTGGGATCTCGCGCTATCGGAGTTGAATGCTCGACGGAAGGTTTCGGCTTTTCAAACTTCTCCGTCTCGTTCACCGTGGTTTCCCGCTCTTCATCATCTTTATCCTCGGATTTATAAGTTTTTTTTATGGGAGTAATAATTTGTGTACGTTTTTAGACGTTTTCTTGTTGGAAAACCGGCAATCGGTTTCGCAGGACTCGCTACGGGTGGTCGATTAACAACAGTAGGTTTCAAAGTACTGACAGCGGTTTTTAAAAATTCTTGTAAAGATTCTTCTTGATCCCGTTCGTCCAAACGTTGATTCAAAAATTTTTCCCGTAAACGTTTTTTTGAGATTTACTATTGCACGTTTCTTTTCCATGTTATCTTTTTTCTTTCGTTTGTTTTTATCATCGAACGAAAACATACGTTTATAACATCCCTCGTTTGACGTTTTGTTGATTGATAAAAACCCGTACTGATCGTCCCAACATGTTCTACACAACGTTTTAAACTCCGGAAATTCCATGTCCGGAACGATGTGATTTTCGTATAAATGTTTCAGGTTTAAATCGTCCACGGGAAATACGATTAATAAATTGGTGTTATCTCTAACCACTTGTTTGGGAATTCTGGTGTAAGACTGACTCCAATAAAAAAACATCGGCGTTAAAATGACGGCCTTGAGCGAAGTAACGTTCTATGTTTTTTTGTTTGTCTAAAAGAACATCGTCAAAAACCACTAGATTACGAAACTTGGTGAACAACTCCTCGGGAGGAAATAAATAATAAATAGTCGTGAAAACTCGCTATCTCCCACCCTACGGTTCCCTCAATTTCGGAAAATATAGACTGTAAAGCTCGGTATTTCGCTTGACATAGAGTTTTGCTGTACACGTTTAATCTGTCGTAATCCAACCATCCCTCATTACAGATAAAATTAAACAGTAAGTTTGTTTTCCCGCAGTTTGCCGGTCCTATAATCAGGCAGCTTATGTTTGAAGGAATCGGTACGAAGAAATTGTAATTTTGAATATTTATCGTTTTTTTCTTATTCAGAAATGAAACTCATAAAGTCTCTGTCCTAAAACTTTTCGTTGAATGTATTAGATTCGACGACTCCGTAATCAACGTTACGCCAAAGTTTTACAGTTCTGGGAGCATCATTGCTGATGTACACGGAGTTAATTTTACCACTAACTTCCGACATGGACATACTTCCGCATGGAGCCAAGTTAAACCACGGTTTTTCTATAACGTTTTTGTTAAGTTTTCATTTAGTTTTGTAGATGTTGTTGTACACCCACGTTCTGAGACATAGGGGCTTATCCGACTCACCATCTGTCTTTTGACAGAATGGGTAGCAGGTGAAAGCTGGGTGCGAGTAATTAGGGTAACTGAACATCATCAAAGAAACGAGTTTCTGCCCGTGGGTTTCAATTTCTAATTTTTAGCAGATGTATCGTTTAAGAGTTTTCATCGCGGTTTGAGATTCGGGGGTCGACGGAGAATTCCATCCCTTACACCTGGAATCTTTGTTCAAAATAGGAGAACCTATTCCTTTTAAATCCTTGAATTCTACGAAAGGAGATAAGATGTACTTTACTCCATTTTTTTAATTCGTCGCATTTTCTGTCTTAACTTCTAGAGAATTTGATTGCAACAGACTCGAAAGATTTCCGTACCAGGTAGAATGAGACATTTTTGAAATTTCCTATTCCTTTTGTATATATATAAAAAAAAGAATCGTCAAAATGCCGCTTAATAAATTTGGACAATCTTTGATACGAACGCAAAGAGATGCGGGAGTTCCGGGTATAGGATTTATATTAGACCTGAACCATGATTATGATATGCAGAATAAGCGACTTACTAAAGTCGGAGCTGCTACAGAACCCGAAGGTGTCGTAATTTATTACAATTTACCGAATTAGAAAACGACGTAAAAAAAATTTAAAGCCGACGTAGGATTGAAGAAAGATGCGGATGGACATTTTAATGAAACGTATTAAAGATCTCGAAACTCCCTCGCAATCCAAGGATGCAGCGACTAAGGATTACGTCGATTCAAAATCTGTATCAGACATGCGAATGAATCGCTTAACTAATATAGCTGCTGGTATAGATCCCGAAGATGCGGTGACGTATTCTCTGTTGATAGATGTAAAAAATTTAAAAACTACGTTGGAGAAAAGTGTTAATGGTCAACTTGACGTGAAAGATAGACGAATCAAGAATCTGGCATCTCCCGCACAATCTAAAGATGCGGCGAATAAAGAATACGTCGACGCGAAGCTTCTCATCATAAGCGAAGTGTAAACCAAACTCGGTTACGTTTTGAAGGAAGGTCCCGATGGACTGCTCGATGCAAAAGGTAAGCGAATCAAGGACCTTGCATCACCCACACAATCTAAGGATGCTGCGAATAAAGATTACGTCGACGAGAAGCTTCTCGTCATAAACGAAGTGGAACCCAAACACGGTTATGCTTTGAAGGAAGGTCGCGATGGCCTGCTCGATTCCAAAAATAAACGAATCAAGGACCTTGCATCCCCCACACAATCTAAGGATGCTGCGAATAAAGAATACACCGACGCGAAGCTTCTCGGTATAAACAAATTAGAAACTAAACTTGACAATGCCTTGATCATGGACTCTCGCGACATATTCGACGCAAAAAATGAACGCATCAGTAACCTGGCAAGCCCCAAAAAACCCGTCGAAAGCTGTTAATAGAGACTATTTCTTTGTGGTTATTAGCGAGGCCTACGAAATAGACAAACTTCAAACGGTGTTGAACAAGGACGAGGATGGGGTACTCGATGCAAAAAAATAGACGAATCAAATATACGCTTCCTCCAACCGTGGAACATGACGTGGCTATTAAGTGTTACGTCGACAGTCGTATGGTTTCTTTAAATGTAGGAAAAAAACTCGCACCAGACGCGGAGGAAGCAAAGAAACATTTAGAAAACGTCAGTTTTGTGATGGAAAGATATATAAATCCACGTTTCGACTGTATAGTTACTTTTCATGAAACTAGTACTTTCCCTAAATGTCACTTTTTCATGTGCAACAATAACTATCCTCGCCAATACTACTTATCAACATCCGGTTGGTATATCCTGGGAATGAGTATAGGAAGTAGCGGAGACTATATACCTAGTTCAGACCCTCCAGATAAAAAGATACGGTGTTTAATAACTAAGTTTTTTGTTTTGTCGGAAATTGTATCCAAAGATAAAGGATTTCAAGTTTATCTCGGTCCCGAGAGACTTCTCCAACCATCAACTCTAAGTATAATGGAAATACCGATCATCGTGTGCGATGGTCACATGATTTATATAATGGCTGATACGGCAAACACGGAGGATAAAGATTACCAGATAGATATATACCTAACCAAGACGCGTTGTATAACATGGTCAAAGCAGAGAGCATATACCAATCCATACGAAGAACAATGGGGTAACCGAGTTAAAGAGCTGTCTTAAAATATCTTCGTAATCATATCCCTTGCGCGCGAAACTTAGAAAATATAAACAGAAATGACCGCACGATGTTTGATTAAAATTTTGCACCCTGTCGTAATTTTATTTAACGGGACCCAAATAATCCGAAATAGATGTCGGTGGTTCGAGGTTGCCAAAATTGTCAAAATAACAGGGTGTGTTAGTCATTGTCGAGTAACCAACTCAATGACTTCCGTTTCCATCGTGAAAATTTTCGAGAAAAACGATGCCGAATTCGCCATGAGGTTTAGGTTTTAACGGCAGACGATCCTTGCTAAAAGTACCTCTGTATTTAGGAATTTTCAAAACTTTGACTAATCTGTTTAAATCGAGATTCGTTAACAGTTTAGTAAAATCGATCAGACCTTCACTGGCCTTAGAAAGAGCCCTCTGCCATGATTCACTTTTTTTTTCTTTTAATTTTTAATCCCGAACCCCCCATCTTCTTGTTATGTCTCATCATTTCTTCCATTACCTTAGCAACGTTTTGGCTCTTTTTAACTGCAGCGGCGATACCGGCGGCACCTCCGGCTAGACCACCTACACCGACTAAAATGGGTCCCAGCAATGCCTACAATGGTAAAAATCCACCTCGTTTCGCGATCTTTTTTTGTTTTCACCCCCTCCGTTTTTTTTCGATTTTACTTGTTTTCGGTTTTTGTTTCGCCATCTCCCTTTTTTTAATAAATCACTTCGACTTTGCCTTTATCCAATTTCAAACTCCTTTTTCTGTCTCCGATCAACAGCGCGTAGCACGTCGTGTTAGCTGCAACCGCGGTGTTAAATTTCAACTTTACTTGTACGTCGACTATGGCGGATTAAAGTCTCTCCGATTGCTTGGAACAGTCCAAAACTACTAGCGGATACATTTTTTTGAACTGCACCGAATCGATACACAAGTCCCCGACATCGTACAAAGCGCGTCTAAACCCTTGAGCCATTCTATACAGGATCGAGTATTCTACAGTAGCGTAATTTACGTTTAAGTCCAAGAACGGGTTACGTTCGAAATTTAAAGTTACGTGAGTGTCTTAAAGACTGCAGTGATCGAATACGGCTGGATTTTTAGTTTGCGCTTCTTTTCTATCAGTCTGAAGAGCTAGAATAACCCACCTCAGTTTTTCGACGGCCGAAGTAGTAAGCACGCGTCATGTGAAACTAGTGCTCTGAAGAAGTTCGCAACTATCGTAATGCCAGTGCCTAAAATCCAAGTCCACGTTCATCCCACCTTCTATCCCACCTTCTAGCCTGAGTTTTTGCTCGTCGGATGTGGTTACGTGCGGTATGTGTCACGAAACGCTACTCAGTTCGACTTTCCCAACGGCTATTGCAGCTGCCCCGAATACAGCATCGTCATTGCTCGTCCTAGACAACATTAGGACATGCTTGGCACCGTACAGCACCTTGTCATAATTTTCAAAAAATTCCATGCAGTGTTTTAAAGGAATAGCGAACGAGAAGCTTCCTTTAGGAGTGGTCTCCTTTACGATGATGGAGTGCCGTAATTTGAATCCGACGTTATCGTTCAAACTGGCCACGGAAGATTCTGCCGCATCTAACGCCCAGCAAGTCCCCAGCAATGACACTTGATCGGTTGAACCGTACGTAAGGAGACCTTTCATAAGAGTCTCATAATCGGGGTAATTTAACTCGTCCACTAGCTTTACCCAAGTGATATTTATTGCTGGAAAACAGGTACATGGAACCGTTATTGATGAGAGACACTACGTCCGCAACGGCTAAACTAGAACCGTCGGCATTCAGTAACCTGCCTTTAATCAGAAGATAACTATTCGCGACGTGTAGGAACAAATCCTGGTTTTCGATTAAGATTCTAATTTCCGAATTGACGTTGTTTAGATTGGTTCCCACGATCAAATTATATTCGTGAAATGTGTAGCTCTCCACGTAAGAATCTTGTTGTAAAGATTCGTTTATATCGAGGTAATGTTCCGTTAAACTCATCTTCTCGCTCTTGTTAGATATTTGATGAATGCTGCGCTTTTTGCCCTTCATTGATTATTATCTACGACGAATCCTTTTCCAATAATTCTTTTTTTTTCTTTCGAATACTAACATTCTTTTTTTAATATGTAAAAAATTATTTTTTAGACCTTAGATGAAGTCTGACGGTATTGGTTTCCCCGTTTAAATTTATCATTTCATTATCTTGAGAAGTTAACCAAATACGAATATTACGTATCTTGTCGGTAGTTACAGGAAGGTAGATTAAATTTTGAGTGGGAAAATATCATCTTATAACCCAGTGGCACTCCCGGATAAAAAGCGTATATGCAAGGTTAAGTGTCGTCATTCACGTAGGAATATCCGATTATGTTGGTATGAACGAAAATTGTATTGAGCCCAATTATATCCACGGATTTTTGACCTTGATGAGTTTTAGTATAAGTTCCCTGAAGGAACCCTAGAACAGTTCCTAAATTATTATCTCCCAGAAACGAAACGCCGTAGAGCAGAATATTTATAAAGTATTGTGATTCGGTTCTAAAACGATGGCATTTTTTTTTCATGACCACTTCCTTCCAAAAGTAGACTGTATAAAATTATTCAAGTCCGAAATTTCGTAAGCACCGGGATCGAATCGCACCTCGATCATATTCGCTCCACCGTCCATGGTGTACAAAAATTTGTTGTTGTCAGCGTGCACGTTGAAAATACTGTAGTATGTATCCAAGGAGACGAGCGCTATTTCATACTCTTTTTAGGGTCTAGGTACATGGGCGTTTTTAAATTGCCGCTAAGTTCGCTACCTATTCCGTTAAAATTATTGAACTCGAATCCATGCCTTTTCTTTTTTTTGTTATTTATTTTTAATATTGAAAAAAGGTACCGAAATACACTTTCCCACCATCCTCCAGATAGATGAAAATGAAGAAAAGTACCGAGAGGCACTTTCCCACCATCCTCCACATCAACGAATACGAAAAAAAAGGAAGCAAAAGAGACACTTTCCCACCATCCTTTACATCGATGAAAAATCAGAAGTGACCCCCCCACCTTCATCACGTGACCGGAAGTGACGTCATTACCCCCATTTTGATCACGTGATCGGAAGTGACGTAATATCCCACCCTCCTCCCACCCTCCTCCAGACTGACAAAAAAATGAATAGAAGGTAACAAAAGGCACCTTCCTGCAGATTGACAAAAAACTGGAAGTGACGTCCCCACTTTTCATCATAAGACCGGAAGCGCATCATTACCCCCACTTTGATTACGTGACCGGAATTGACATCATAGGAGGAAGCAAAAAGTACTTTCCCACCCTCCTCCAGATCAATGAAAACCGGAACACAGATAGTAAAAACCACTTTTCCACCCTCCTCCAGATTGACGAAAAATAGAAGAGACGCCATTACGCCCCACTTTTTACCAGGTTTTCGGAAGTGCATTATTACCCCCACTTTTATCAGGTGACCGAAAGTGGGGGTATGTAACGTAATATCGTATTTTACCACTACTTAAACATTGTTAATATGCAACAATACCAAACTGAACATTAATAAATCCGTTCGTCTTCATTACTAATATAAAATGCTATCATATAAAAAAGGTGACTGCTGTCCTCAAAATGTAACGAAAGCCAACAAAAAAAAAAGGAAATGGACCGGAAAACTAGATTGGTGTTTCCTTCTCATAATTACTAAGAAAAACAAATGGATTTCATCAATTTGGACCCAAAACAGTTGATATCTACCCCAAAACAAAACTTGTTAATGGTTCCCAACAAGGTTTTTGGCCGTGTGAACACTTGATATCAAACGCCAAGCTCTTTTGCCAAGCTAATCCCACTGACTAAAACTTTAAACGTTAAATGAAATATTTGAAAATTGCGCAGTAAGCAATTTTCATATATTTCATTTAACCTTCGAACTATTACTCGGTGGGATTAGCTTGGCGAAAGAACTTGGCGTTTGATATCACCGCTTTACACCGCCGAAAAGCTTGGCGGGATTCCTTAACAAGTTTTGTTTTGGTGTAGATAACTAACTACTAACTACTAACTACTAGTAACGTTTTTTTTGCATCACGAAAATAAATTCTTCCATGCGGTGAATAAAGCTGATTCTTAGATCATTTTACAGGTATTGCTCTGGAGACGTGCCGTTTTCATATGGACCTTTCTAATTGGTCAAGCGGTTCAGGTCTTAGGGAGCTGCAAACATCCAAATTGCTTGTTTTACATTGTTTTAAACATTGTTATTATGCAACAATGCCAAACTGAACATTAAATAAATTCGTGTATTTGCAAGGAGATACTGCAATACTAATAAAAATGTTAATCAAATGAGAAAAGGTGACTGCTGTCCTCAAAATCTAACAAAAGCAAAATAAAAGAAGAAAAAGAAAGGGACCAAAAAATTAGATTGCCGTTTTCATTTCATAATTACTAAGAAAAAAAATGGATTTCATCAATTTGGACCAAAAATTACTTATATCTACCCCAAAACAAAACTTGTTAAGGATTCCCACCAAGCTTTTCGACCGTGGAAAGTCGTGATATCAAACGCCAAGCTCTTTCGCCAAGCTAATCCCACCGACTAATACTTCAAACGTTAAATGAATTAATTGAAATTGTGCAGTAAGCAATTATCGTATATTTCATTTAACCTTCAAACTATTACTTGGTGGGATAAGCTTGGCGAAAGTGCTTGGCGTTTGATATAACGACTTCCCACGGCCGAAAAGCTTAGTGAGAATCCTTAACAAGTTTTGTTTTTGGGTAGATTTTAAATACAGGTCAGCTATTTGTCCAGATGGCTTCTCCAGCAACTTTTATAAACTGCTGGTTTCTGCCTTGTGCAAACCATTATTTTTAATTTTTAAATCGTCATTTCTTTAGGAAAATTACCCAAGATTTGGAAAACGGCTAAGGTGGTCCCTATCTATACAGCTGGCAATGCAACTGATCCAACAACCTATCGACCCATTTCTTTGACTTGTTTACCTTACAGGATTTTAGCGTGAATCATAAAGAATGAAATTATGAAATATTTAATTTCTTATGAGCTAATTCCGAATGACCAATTTGATTTTCTTTCAGGCTGCTCAACAACCTTGAAACTGCTAAACTGCTTAATGATTGGACAAAAGCTCTCGAGACTGGTGTCCCAATGGATGTCGTGTATATTGATTTTGCTAAGGCATTTGACTCGGTTGTCCACTCTAAATTACTTACAAAACTCATATTGATGGGTATTGATAGACCACCATTTGAATGGATTAACGATTTCCTTAACCTTAGATCCCAGGTTGTATCACTTGGGCTATATACCTCTGATGAACTGATGGGGAACAGTGGAGTGCCTCAGGGCTCGTATTGGGTCTACTACTTTTTCTTTATTTCTGACCTTACTCTGAAAATCGGCAATGAGAAACTTCCAAAATTTGCTGACAATGTCAAGCTGCTGCCTATAGCACTATTGCAACTCCTGATGATCACTGTGAGATGCAGTACACCGTGGATCTTTTAAACGAATGGTCACGTAGGTGGCAGTTCTCCATAAATGCCCAAAAATGTAAAGTTTTACATTTTGGAAATTCATCACGAACTACAGCTTATAATTTGCATAATTTATTTATTGACTGTAAGTATGAGATTAAAGATCTTGGTGTCAACGTAACTTATAATCCAAAATTGTCTACCCACTGCAGCATTGTTGCATCTAAAGTAAAGAGGATTTGTTATCTGATCAGAAAGTACTTCGTGTCTGGGCATGAGGGGACTCTGGTATAGGCATTTCCCAATTGTTGAGAATACCAGCCAAGTCCGGTCTCCACACTTAATAAAGGATATCAATTTGGTGGAATCGACCCAGTGCACCTTTACAAAATACTTACCGGGTATGCGTGATGTTCCATATCAATGGCACTTCTTATGCCTTGGCCTCGAGTCCTTAAGGCTTCGACGACTGCAGGCAGACCTGTGTCTTACCTTTTCAATTTTGCATGGGTTTGTTGACACAGATCCGGATGCTTTCTTTTCTGTTCGTGGAAATGTTTGCACCAGGGGTCACCCATTCAAACTTAAATTGCATAAGAAGAGA
This sequence comes from Lithobius niger, assembly GCA_023313725.1. Classification (NCBI taxonomy): domain Eukaryota; kingdom Metazoa; phylum Arthropoda; class Chilopoda; order Lithobiomorpha; family Lithobiidae; genus Lithobius; species Lithobius niger. Next base: position 4,666 of record JAHWFP010205549.1, on the reverse strand, counting down.
CTGCACCAGGTATTTTTTTTGATCCTGTTGTGACACCGTGGAATTGGCCTGTCATCTGAGCTGGTGGGGTCGATGAGTCTCCGTATGTTTAAAAGAGGGCTAAAAAAAGTGGAGCTCTCGAAATACTTAAAATGCTTTTAAATGCTTGAAGTGCAATATGTTGCATGGGATATTTTTAATTCATTCTATATAGTGTTTGTGTGTGTGTGTTTGTGTGTTTTGTCCTGTCTTTAACATTGAGGGACTGATGTTAGTGACATGATTCTCTCATCCCTTCCAGCTCCCATTACCTTTTCTTTTTTGGTAATAAATACTTAATATTATTAACATTATTATTATTATTATCTAATAAATTATAAAAGTGAACCCAGAGCAGGAAAATATAGTTATAAATTGCCAATATGTAAAAATGATTATTGAAAAAGAAAAAAGGATTACTTTATACCAGACTTGTTCAATGGAGTACCAAAGGAAATAATAAAGTGTATGAATAAAGGTTAATTTAAAAAAAATGCAAACTCATATACTGGAAAATAGAAATTAGCATACATATATATTAAGAAGAAAGATTATTGAATTGTTAGTGTAAAAATGAATGTGAATTGTTATGAATACATGTGCAGTCGTTGTTGTGATAATGAGAACTTGTTGTTAAGACTGATGATTTACGAAACTCATATAAGCTTTTTAATTAAGGCTTCGAGGGTTACAGTAATACTGTAATTATATGACATTAACTTATTATTATTATTATTACTATAAGGTTAATTTTCATTAATTAATATTGCTGGCTATACGTTTTAGTACTTGGTAAAACAGGATGGGCATGCTTCCTTACAAGTTATAATGCTGGGCTCCTATGACTGACAACAATGTTGATACATGTTTCACCAATGGTATATCATTACCTCGAAATAGATACTTAAAACTTTCAGTGTATTACCCAAAGAATCACTGGAATTATATTGCTCAAAATGTACTAAATTAGCGATGGCTGCATTCATACTAATCAATAATACTACTAGTAAATGCATAAACATTCATAAATTCAAATAAATATCTACAATAAATATTAGCAATAAATAATATTAATAAATAGTGTCATTAAATAGTATCACCTAGTATTATCAACGAATATTATCACTAGGCTGCAACAAAAATTTTATTATCAATTTGGCTGGCAATAATTAATGGCACTAGCAATTTTTTCAAATACCAACCTGATTTTACAGAACTATATTTTAATCTTCGTGAATATTTTCATTTTGAAACACACACCCAAGCAAGCCTTCACCAGACCACACAGTGACTGACCTTGATTTGCACTGAGTGCCATGCCCACTATCCAATTATATAATGGATATTACTTCCCGAAAAGCCGATGTTTTCTTGAAATTTCCTACCATGTGTAACCTTGCTATTGCAACAATCCCGGCCGCATTTTCGTTGTAGTGAATCAGTCAAACTTGGTGTAACAGGACAAATTAATAAGTCCACTAAGCAGTTTAACGTCGACATTCACAGCAGGTAACATTTAGTTTTAGACTAATAAAACATTGACTATCTCCCAATTTATCTCACGTCGCCATATGAAATGTGCCGTATATGAGTATGTAAGGAGTTGACTCCATAACAAAGATTAGAGGTCTGGCCTCGAACCCTATGCGGGCAGTTCTTTTATTAATTCATGCAACGTCTAGTGGACCGCACGGACACCACAACTTTAGCAATTCCCAAACCGAGACTGTTTTTCGCTTCTTTCTTTGAACTCTTTGAAGACTCACTTTGATTCTTTTTCTTAAGGGTTTAGAGAGTGCGCACCCCATTTACCTGCGAACGTTCATAGTCTTTTGCGCTATCTTTTTTAAAAGATATTTTTAAAACCCGTGAATGCAGTTGGTGCCTGAAAATGTGTATGCGTACTTGAAAAAAGTATTTTGAAAGTCAATTGAAACAACGAATTCATTTCTTTTCTTATTAAAGATGACGAAAGTGAAAATAAAGAAGCAGCACAGGAAGATCCAGGTAATGTAATGATAAAACAGGAAAAGATATACTAAAGTAATGGTATAAAAGCCTAATTATAACCAATTGCAACAAATGACATGAACCATTCGTGCCAAGAAGCACTTTATTTTCCCCAAAATTATGCAATTGATTCTCTAACAGACTATTGGATAATCAATACCTCTGTTGACTTACTTACTTATGAATTACTAAGAAGCTAATTTGAAAATATTTTAGCCTGACTACACCTTCCTACATGTAGAACTATGTCATCACTACCCAACCTTCACTTTTAAGAATCATTTAATCATTTGAATACTTAACTTGCCAGCAATTGTTTTGATGCTGTACTTAATGCAAAAATGTTACATAATATTTAGAAAACAAAATTGTGTTATTGATTCAGGAAAAAATAGGTAGGGTAGGAAAGTATCGACTCTTTGACGCAGGAGGCTTAGGAAACTTTTGGTACTATCCGTGTGTTTCATTTCCTTGCAGAGGTAAAGCAATTTCTAATATGGCTGCTTCTTTTCCCTAAAATGTGGCTGAAATTTACAGTGCTGCATGTATCTGGGGTGTCTTTTTTTTCGTTTGGTGCAGTGCTAGATGCATCAGCAGCAATATTTTTAAGAATACATTACATCTTCCTTTACTAGTGCATTCAGACCTACCTGTGGCAGTTGCATGGTAACAAAGCCTCTTTCCTTCCACCATCATGGAGGGTAGGAAACTAAGTTCATTGATACTACGAAACAACTTTTGCTTAACCTAAAACCCATAGAGAAACTGCTATCATCAGATGACGAACTGCTATCTGTTGCAGTAGTTATTAGGAATTTTCTTAAAACAAGAACAACAATGGCAAAACCGCAGATTTTACGCAGTCCCTGCCGTTATTAAAACACTAGGAAAAGCAAGGAAACTAAAGGCCAAAGATATACATTGCTTTGGATTTTACATATACTTCAGCATAAAGGCAAAAATAACAATTATTGTACAATACAGTTGGACAAAAAATATTGTAGAATACACTCTTGTGATAAGGTGGGAATTGATATGGCAAGGAGGGGTGGACAGAAAGGTAAGAATAGAGTGATCGGATTGAGTAGTACCATGGCCCGTATACTATCGCACTACGTGTGATGGATAAGTCACTCAATGCTGCTGCATGGGCCAGGGTTCGTTCCCAAGACAAACAATGGCCAATGGGCATGCTCACATGATGTCACTTCCTTCTTGTCGGCCTGCTCTGGCTTGCTCGGCATCCATTTTCTAATTGTCAGTTCAGTGTGGAGTGTTTTTGACGATGTGGTTCTTCGTTGCTTCTACCTGTATCGGATCTCAAAAATAACAAGCGCTGTTCAAACTCAAATTTAATGATGGTATGGAATGTTCACTGGGAAGGTACCGCACGAAAGGTTAGCAGTGGGCTGTATTATTTATTCAATTTATTCTTACGTATTGTTGCTTAGCCACAGTGTTGAATTGCCAGGCCGGCGGGAATCCAATAAGCAGCTTGCGGCGAACGTTGTGCGTAAATTTTGTGTAGTAGGTCGCTGTTTTACCACGTTGTCAACTTGTATCGTTCTTCAAAAATAACCAGTACTTTTCAAACTCAAGTTTGATGCTGGTATACAACGTGTATCGGGAAACTTACTGCGCCAAAGGTAAGCAGAGGACTGGAAAATTTATTCGATCCGTACTTTTCGTTACCTAGCCGCAATGTTGATAGGCAGACGTGCGTATGCTACACAAAAGTATGATGGCATGTTGCAGCGAACGGTATGTGTACATTTGAGACAAAACTGCAATAAAATTCGACGAAGGGGGAATAAGATTTTACGACAATATTGGTGTATTTGAAGCCAAAACCAAATTTCGCTACGTAGCTAATTTGCCTTCTCTTCTTTTCTCTCACCATCCCTCTTCCCCAAAGCGAAATTCCATTTCATACCTCGTTCAGAAAAACGTATGAAGAAACTGCAAAAAAAAGTGATATGCAACGGTAAATACTGAGGGGGAAAAATATGTGAAGAACTTTTTTTTAGTAGGCTGTAACCCACATTCTTATTTAATTACAGAGTTCTAATGGGTAACAGTATACATTTACTTAATTCTCCCAATTTCTCCACCCCCCACAACAATAAAGAAATAGTTTTATTATTTTTTCTTTAACCACATTGGAAGAACCCTTACACAAGCGACCACAAATTGCTTGCTAGTAAAAATATAAACACGCACCCATTGTGGCAGTTTCACTGCAGTTGTATTTTTTTTTTGGGGGGGGAATGCAGGAGTTGAGCAAGCATCCACCCCCCAAAAAAACATCTACTTTGTCATCTATTTCCCTATTTAGGGAAAAAGTATCAGAGAAGCAATTACCCCCGCCCAAAAAAAACCTTTTTTGGGAAAAAAAGTAGAAGCGGAGCAATTCCCTTCCCCCCCCCAACGAAAACCCTGTTTTCATCTATTTCCTTAATTTGGACAAAAATAGGAGCAGAATAACTCCCTCCCCCTAAAAAAAACGTGTTTTGTCATCTGTTTTCCTATTTGGAAAAAAAAGTAGGTGTGGAGCAATTCCCATCCTCCTCACCTCTAATAAAAGAACTCTATTTTGTCATCTCTTTCCCTATTAGGAAAAAAGTAAGAGCGCAACAAC
>JAHWFP010205546.1:0-11807 GCA_023313725.1 Lithobius niger | reverse complement strand
GGTGCGATTAAGTTGGCGAATGTTTTGGTGTGTTGATATCACTCCTTTGAAGGGCCGAACCATTCGGAACTTGGCGGCCCCTTTTACCAGTTTTGGTTTTTGATATATCACTACTTTTTTTAAATTGTGTATTGACTCAACTGCACTACCGTGCAGATGAGTAATAAAGTGCCACGTCAACAAGAAATTGGTTTTCAACAATTTGCTACTACCTTTTGCCTATAGGCCGAACTATTCTCAACTTAGTTACCTCTTTATCGGCTTTAGGTTTGGTTTTAACTTTTTTTGTAATTTGTTGTATTTAGTTAGTTTTGGTGTGTTGATATCACTCCTTTGAAGGGCCGAACCACTCTCAACTTGGTGGCCTCTTCACCAGCTTTTTGCCTTTGTTAATTTTGCTTTCTTTTACACTTGGTTTATTTTTCGTGAATTGGACGTGAATACAATTTCTTTGCAACGTTGTTTAGATTTATCGTGATACACTAGTGTGTGGCTAGGAGTGCACACGTCAGTATAGACGTTCTCATTGTCGGAACTTTGGCCGTCCAATGAGAGACGATGCCAACAATACTAACAATGGTTATAACAATATTTTCGTACTTACGCGCCGGCCTGCCATGCCATCCCTGTTACGCCCCCAGGCTCCAAACCATAAAAGGTACGCAGTTCGTATTGTAGTGCACCCATTCGTCCAATTTCATAGCTGGAAGCCTTCCAGTTATCTCGGAATCGATGAATAATCACCCTATGGGATTTAACATGGGGATGAGCGGGCTAGTTAGTAATACATTTTCAACGTTATTGAGGGGCAGATTTTGCCAAGCTGGCATTCAAACAAGAGTTAATTTTTGTCAGGTGGGTCATTGCTCTCAATTTCAACACAATTTAAGCTTTTGTACCGCATTATTATTTTTCCCCAAGTACCTGAAATGTGCCCAACTATGCTTCAAGGTATAAGACACTGATGCAACGGCTTCGCGCTACAATGGTTTACAACCTCGACAATTGACTTGATGTGATGTTTGTTGTGATGTTTGTTGCCTAACTTGGCGCGACACACTAGCGTGTGTCTAGATAAAATGAGAGTCCACGTTACAGCTATTTTGATTTGGCCGGGGATGGGAGGGTGCGGGGGAGGTTTGACCAGTGTTGTAAACTTTCCAAACTGATTCCGGAAGCACACTTTAAGACATTGAAATTATACCTGATTTGACCTTAAGAAAGGCACGCCTTTTGATAATGTTGGCCATCATTTGTAAACCCTTTTATAAAAATTATCGTACGATGCAACTATGGCTGTAAATTTGGCACTTTAAGGGGAGATTGTACCGTCGCTACCCCACTCCCCTCCCCCATCTCTCAATCTTCCAGGATCATCAGTGGAAAAGGCCGGTACAATCTCCCCTTACGGCTTTCAAGCTGGTTAACGAAGGCCTTACAGTAAAAAACTGGAACAATGAACATACTTGGCCTGCCCAATTTCGGTAACATAAAACAAGGCAGCATAGGTTTTCTTAGGAAAAATAAAGAACGAATTTCTGCTGCCTTTTTTCTTCCTTAATTTAAAATAGTAATATTTCTTTCTAGAGTATTTTTCAGTACGGATGTTTTAAGAGCTGCTGGGTATGAGTGGCTTTGAAAAGAAGCCAGGTCTGCTTCCCGCAAAGCGCAGGATAATGCTGAGATCTGGCAAGAAGCTCGTGTCCTGGAAAGATTATAGACGATATTGCAGTTTCGAACGTAAGTCGATTATCACGACGGTTTTCCAAAGGTAAGTGCACCTTTCTGAACCCGATTTTGTGGAGCTAATATATTTAGCCTTAGTGCATGAGTCCAAACTAAGGCGTGCACCTTGCAGGCAGACGGACACAAGCTTCCACTAAGCCATGCAGTGCCGCAGTTAGGGGGAGGGGGAGGGGAGTGCATAGGGTGCAAGTAACCCGGGCCCAGAGGGTAAGGGGCCCGAAATTCGTGATGAGAAAATTTTTTTTTAGAAAAATGTAAAACCATTTTCGAAAAAATAAGGGAGGGGGATGGCTAAAAACTTTTCCAAATAAAACTGAACTGAAATAGAACTTCCACCTAATTATTAGGTTGTTAGTTTTTATGGCTGCAATTTACTGCTTATGTTGGAAACGCTCATTTAAAAATTACAAAGCATGCTAGTAACAGAATGCGTGTTCCCTGCTGTTTTCCTCCCAGCCACGAGACTTCGGAGGAAAGATAATTAATTAGTATATCTTTCCTCCAAGCACGAGACTGGTCCCGAAATTGACGGCAAAAACAACCCTAAGATACCCTAAATCAGCGAGAAATAATAATAATAGAGTATGTCGATTTCAAATGTGGACGCTTTTCGCCAGTAACATGTCAGATTGTTTTGAACAAAACTGAGTAAAAGGTTTCATATTTCGATGTTCCATTTTTTATAAGCATGCTGCTGCTTTAAAACATGGACATTTTTTGCAATAATACTTTTCTAGGCCTATAGTCGTCTGGAATAAAACTGAGAAAAAGAAAAAGATTTCACTATTTTTCACCTTTCGATAGCAAAGTAAAAAAAAATTATCTAAAACGTTAAAAAAAAAACATGATTTAATCACAATTAACTTTTTCCGAAACCTCCCATCCTGAAGAACGAATAAGAAAACGTTACCAAAAAATTTTTTCCTGTTTTTATGGCAAATTTGGCTTTATTTTTTTCCCGAGGATCTGTTTGCCCTAACCACAAACACAAAAAAACCCTCCTTTGCAAAGCCATTTAACAGACTTAGGAATATTTTGACTAAGCAGGGTGAATTAGTTTTTGGTTTATGTTCTGCCAAAGAACTACTAACAGAATCGTGTGCTAATAAGCCTGACTTCTATCAGATTCAATGCTAATTGCTTATTTTCAACCGGTTGGCTTCCCGAATTTTATTAACCTAGAGAAAAATCATTAAAAATCCTCCTGCCTTAATGCTTAAATGTTCTATATTTAAAATTTGAAGTTTTTCAGATGAATGGATACTTTGTAAATTGGTGCCAACCGCATTGCCAAACTTCGGAAAGAAGCGGGAAATGAAAGGAATTTTATTGTTTTTGTTAAGCTTTTCTGTTGGTGCATTACTTGACCCTATTACACAGATAATTCTTGAGTGTCCACATTGGTGGCTCCTGTGTGGGTTGAGGGGGTGGGGTTGTAGGGCACAGATAACCTATACCAAATGACAGATTGCTTTTTTTTCTTTAACTCACTTCAGAATACACCCAAAGTACGGTAGGCCAGAAAAAAATATGTCACCAAGACAATCACAATCTTAAAAAAGAGAAAAAAATATTAAATTGGTTAAAAAATAGGAGTTGATTACAAGACTAAAAGAAAAGCTTAAAAAAAATAAACGATAGGATAAAGAAAGAAAAAAAAATGCAAGTTACGGGATTTGAACTGGGGACCCCTTACACCGAAGGAATTGACACAACCACTGCGCCATAGTCACAGACGATCGGAATAGCTTTCGAATCATTCATAAAGGTATGCAAAGCTGAAGGCGGGAAACGTGTTGTCTATTGTAGATAGCTGTTTTCGTTAATAAGCCAAACGTTTTCTCTTCAAACGTGTCACAAACACTTAAGACATGAGTTTGGCAATGTGGCATGGTAAAAACTAGTGTGTGTCTCGTCGAAATTTAGTATATTTTACTGACTGTGAAGAGAGCAACAAATCATCCCTCCACTCGTAGCTATCTCCGGCCCCCAACTGAATTCTTATATTAATAGTCTAACAGCTTTTTTTTTTTTTTAAAGGCTTACAACAAAAGAAGAAAGGTGATTTCTTAGCTAAATAGGCATACATTAGCAAAATATCTGCAATGCAACAAAAAATAATATTTAAGAAAGACGAGTACCAAAGTGGCTGCTCACTGAGATAAATACCAACGTGGTTGCTCACTGAGATGAATGCAATCTTAAGAATCTAAAGGCAGGAAAAGAATTCTTGGTAACTAATTACTAAAATGTGCTAAGCAGTTTGTTGCTAATGTGCTAAATTTAATGTAAGAAGTGGCTCACTTAAAATGCATATGGAATTAGATGCTTAAAACTTATTTCAGTAGCTAACAAATTTATATGTAAATCACAGTTGCGGTCCCAACATTATTTATTCCTGTTGGAGGAGGGCCCAAAATTTTGCCCTTGCAACCCCCCTTGGAAAAGTCTAGCTGCGGCACTGAAGCCATGACTTTATGACCTAAACACTAACACAATAACACCTTTGTGATCATAACACAATTGGGGGTTAATATTGCGAAATCTCGGTAACGAAGCCTTTTTGGATAGGTGTTGTATAGGACTTTCTGACGTGTTTTTAAAATTCTTTAGTATTCCTTGGAAGTTTGTCGGTTTTTATTCTGAAACATCCCGCGCGCGTAGGCGGGGGGGGGGGGGAGGTTACCTTGAGTTCGACCACTGAGTTTACAGTTGCTTGAATTCTCAAAAACAAGCACCAGAAAAATAAACAACTCCTACGACGAGACATGTTCACACCGTGTCTTTGATAAAAGTCGTCAAGATTGCTCATTGAACGGAACCCCGAGACGCGGAGTTGACGTATGATGAATGGCTCGTGTTCTTAGTCTTGTCACGTTAATTTCACATTTTACAAATTAATTAACTGTTATGACATATGATCAAAAAAAAAATTAACAAGCAAGGATTCGGTGCTGTTTGCCCCCCCCCCCCCCCCTACACGATGGAGGAACCTTGAGTCACAGAGTGGACATATGACGATAAGCTCGCGTTCATCGTTTGGTCACTTTAACAGCAAAAACATTGATTTTTTTTCGAGTGAATTCGTCGATTTACATCAATGGAGTAATTTATTACAGATATTTACCTCTGCACGCTAATGCGTTCGTGAACCTCATACCGTGTATAATTCATGGACCTACAATGAACCTCACCGGTAACTATTATATGGTTCGTACTTCCTCGCCTGAACCAAATCCCATGCCTTTTGCAGCTTTTTTCCAAACTCAGGATTCCACTTTGTGTGCCATGTTATAGGGTCCGTATTAGGCGTGGATCAAAAAAATGTGTTTTTTTTTTTAAATTTCAAATTGTAATAGTGTGGAAAAGTTGGTCTTCGACCCCTAATCACTATCCCAAAAGGAAAAATTTCTAAAATAATTTTTTGAGGTGCCCACCTGGGCCTAAAGTTTAACATTAAACGTCAATGGGGAAAATCGCTAATTCTTAAAAAAAAATTTTTTACTAGTTTAAACTACATTTTTTTTACATTATGTCAGTTGGTACTCTCAGAGACCATTAAAAGAAGCCAGAATGAAATTATAATAAAATATTTTGTCCCGAAACTTCGTTTTAATTCAAGGCGTAAAATCGACAAAAATGCCTTTTTGCCGTATTTTGATGGCCGAAAATTCGCATTGTTTTCTGGAAGACAAAAAAATGTTTTTGATTTTGGCTTCAATTTGGTGGTCTATGAGAGTAGAAAATGAGATAATGTAAAAAGCAATATTTTAAACTAGTCTAAAATCACTTTTACAGAATTAGCGATTTTTCCCATTGACTTTTAATGTTAAACTTTAGGCCCAGGTGGACACTCAAACAATTATTTTAGAAATTTTTCCTTTTGGGATAGTGATTAGAAGGGCGAAGACCAACTTTTCCACACTATTACGATTTGAAATTTAAAAAAAAAGCATTTTATTGATCCACCCTAGTCCGTATTCCAAATTTTCATGCCTTGCAACAAGTTTGACGGTAAATTGAACGTTTGAGTTAGCATTTCGTATGCCCTAAATAACGCATGGTCAGTGGAAAATCTGTTTTAACCCGGAAAACGCACCATTCATCTAATTTTCCATGAATGTAAAAGTTGGCAGATATGCAGCAACCAATGCTGTTAAAATCATAGAATACATCCTCGGACACGAATGGAAAAAAATTGCGTGGATTCTATGAGAGTTAAAAAAAAACTGGGAGGTAAAATGTTAAAAGGCAGTATTCAGGAGAATGAATGCTTTTCAAGTCGATTTACAGCAACAAATATACAAAAAGAATATTTGACCCTTGAAAATTACGATGGGAGCAAAATCCAGGTTTTTTCAGCGTGGTATTGAACCTTCTCAACACCTGGAAAACAGGTCTGACTAAATTGCAGGCTTTGCAGGTTTTTCCAGTTAGTGTACGAATCCTGGAAGTGCTCTTTTGTATTAAAGAAGAGAACATTGTTTCTCCTCACTGAGATAACTGCTTAGGCAATAAAACATTTCTGAGGTATTTTTTAGGCCGCAGCTGATAGGGAGAAATCCCGTTCTGCGAAGAACTCTTGCCTTTCTGTTAATTTCGACGGAAGACAATAAAATGATCGACAAAAAATAGATCGCAAAAAATCATAGTGATGGCGAATAAAAAATTATGATATTAATCCAAAAAACCAACACTGGCAAAAGTTCACCACAACTTGAGAATGGTTCATCTTTTCAAAAGAGTGATATCAATTAAACAAAACATTCACCAAGTTAATTTGCTGACTAATGCTTCCGGCTTTAAAGGAAAAACTTGACTATAGTTTGTTCTAAAGTGAAAGCAAGCCAAAATGGTGCAAAAAAAATACACAAAAAGCAACGTTTCGGGTCGGAATACTACCCGTTTTCAAGCACACTTCACGCAAAAAGCGAGCGTCAAAACACTTGCGTGAAATGTGCTTGAAAACGGGTAGTATTCCGACCCGAAACGTCGCTTTTTGTGTATTTTTTGTGCACCATTTTGGTTTGCTTTCACTTTATTACTGTATTGGTGTATAGTTGTGTATAGTTTGTTCCACATTATGTTTGCAGGAAACTGACTGTATGACGCCACGTTTCCTTCCGGTATGAGTGCAAAAAAACACGTAAAACCCCACCTGTAGACTGTCAGTAACTATGTAGAGTCTACATGTGGGATATCCATATGTATTTGCACTCATAGCACAAGGAAACGTGGCGTCGTACAGTCAGTTTCCTGCAAACATAATGTAGAACAAACTAGTCTACACCAAAAGCAGTAAATGGTCAAGTTTTTCGTTTAACCTTTGAGTAATAATCGGTAGAATTAACTTGGCGAATGTTCATTTCTCACTTGATGTCACGCCATTGGAAAGCTCAACCTTACTCAACTAACTTGCAGACCCTTATACCAGCAGTTTGGGGTTTTTGATCAGTAGCAAGACATGCACGTTTGAGTTTTGTGTGGTAATTCTGTCTGATTTTGGGTTACAATAGTCTGTCTTTCTGTTGCGTTGTAGCTTTTCATGCTTTTCGGTCGTGCTCTCAAACAAGAAACGGCTACATTACCACCAGTCTCACTGTCCGTGAACCAGTTTTCACATCTTTAGAATTTTAAAATAGTCGCAGCTGCAACAACAGCAATTGGGTGCTTCTGTTCCTAGTGCTTGTAAATGAAGCGGCTACCTTTGCGAATTTACAGGAAGTTGGTTGGTTTATTGCAAATGAGACAGGTGGATCTGCGGAAGAGGTTCCTAATATGTGTAATGACAAGGGTGGGGATTTCGTTAGTCAGTGTGAACCTTGAAACACCTAATGTGGAACCAATCGGAGATATGGCTGCAGTTAGTGGAGCAGCCATGGAGTGCGACCTGGATGTTGGTCACAATGTTGATGTAACGTAGGTGTTTGCGTGTGTATGTCATAGGTTAGGTTGTTTTTTTTCCCCCATTAGAGCTCTCAATCTGTACATGGAATGTGCATGGTGCACTTAGTAAGCTTGACGAAATCAAAGATTTGTGTACTAAATTTGATCTGTTGGGCCTATTGGAAACCAGGTTCCAAGTTGACTCAACTCCCTATTTGCCTGGGTTTAATGGAATTGCGGGTCCTGGTCTTTCTGGGGTTCGGCTGTATATAAAGGCCTGGGTTCCATTTGTGTTGCCTGTCGTTCTAGTGTGCCCGCACGTTGATGCTTGTGTGATAAGAGTTTGGGTTAATGGGGCTTGGTTGACTGTGGGTTTCGTTCACGTGACATGAGCTGTGTCCAAAGCTAGTTGGGGGGCATGGGTAAAGTCTCTCCCTAGACCACTAGTTCTGGGGGGGGGGGTGATTTTAATGCACATCACTGGGTGTGGAGGAGTGATCGCTGTGATTCTCGGGGAAGGATGTTAGTTGCTACACTGGCAGAATTGGGTTTAGAGGTGGTGCAGAATGGCACCCCGACCTTCTTTAGGCAGTGTGGGGGTTCTGTACAAGAATCGGTATTGGAAATGTATTTGTGTTCCCTGGGGCTTGCTCACTGCTTCTCCTTTGAGGTTTCGCGAGACATCAGAGAAAGTGATCATCTCCCAGTGGCTCTATTTCAAGGCAAGCAGGACCAGAGGGGAGGTGGCAGAGGTATGGCCCGTCCGAAAGTTGAGATGGGTTCATTTGGAGATTGGGAAAAGCAGTGGATTAAAAAACCATCAAATGGGGTATTTGGGACGCGTGGTAGGAGTGGTGGTACTCCTGCTTGGTGGACCACAGTGTACACCATGGCAGTTCGAGACAGACATCGTGCCTGGCAGTGGTTCCGTCGGTTTCCTACAGATGAATGGTGGTATGTGTTTGTGGGAATGGCGTCAGAGTCTCGAGTTATTCTTCGTAGAGAAAAGGCGTCGTTTGGCAGACGACTGTGTGAGAGGGTTTCTGTTGGGCTCCATCTTGCGCCTGCTGGATTCACGTACGTCAATTGCATGGATTTTGGGTAATAATGGAGAAGTTCTCCATGGCCTAGAGATGGCGAAAGCCTTCAATGCTAATTTTTCGGAGGTATACAATTCTTCTAAAGGTGCGCCTCCACCAGTCTGAATGTGCAACAGTCTGAACAGTCTGAATCGCTAATTACGGTTGGCGAATTGGAGGCTGCATTGGCTCGTTGTCGTACAGGCAGTGCTATGGGGATCGATTCAGTTTAGTTATGGTGACTTGAAGTCCCTTTGTGATATGGGCCGTGTGGATTTGGTGGCTTTCTTTCAGCGTGTTTTTGAGGGTGCTCCACCACCAGCGGCTTGGACGTTTTCTGTTTTGTCCCGGTTCTAGGACGTGGCAAGCAGCACACTGCGGTCACAAGTTATCGACCCATTGCGCTGTTGTCATGTGCTAGAAAGGTTTATGAAAGGATTTTGGTTCGCCGCTTAAATGTGGTTGTTGAAGACCTCTGAAGGTCTTTTCAGGGCTCAATTTGGTTTCAGGCACCATCACAGTGCCCAAGACGCGGTTTTGTATCTGGAGGCAAGCATCTGGAGGTAAGATCTCTGTGTGCGTGTTTCTAGATATAAAGGCCACATATGATATGGTGGATGTCAATTGGGTGAAGCATGCCATGTTTGTTCTTGGGGTCAATGTACAGTTGTCACGTGCAATTATGGCCCTTCTTGGCAGTAGGCAGTTCGCTACTAAGGCAGATGGCTATGGTCGGAGTGCCAGTCCACGGATAGAGGCCTCCCGCAAAGGAGCTGCCTCAGTCCTGCATTGTTCGCCTTGGTCATCAATGCTGTTTTGATTGACTTGGACTCGTTTGGCAATGTTGTCGTTTTATGCCGACGATGTGGCTGTGTGGGGTGTGGGGGATGATTTACAAAGTCTCCTGGCAACTTTAGAGGTAATTGTGGCTAGGGGTGAGGGGCTGTTGGCTCAGAGGGGCCTGTGCCTTTCTCCTCAAAAAACGGAACTATGATTTTTGCTAGGGGTGCACTGCGGTCAGGGTCTATAACTGTGGGTGGCACCCTGGTGCATGCGTCAACATGTGTCAGGTATTTGGGAATCTGCCTTGGTCCGCAGCTGACTTGGAGAAGTGATGTGACGGCTGTCAGGAAATCGGTGCTGTCCCGGTTGGGTGTCTTGAAATCACTGACGACAAATGAGTTGGTTGCCAGCCGTTATGTAATCACGACAATTTATGGGTCATATGTCAGGGCGAGTATAGATTTCCACTTGCCTATTTTGGCGGGTGCTACAGGTCCCATGCAGTCAATACAGGTGTTGGTAAACGAGTGTTTGCGAGTTGTTCTGGGGTGTCTCCCGTCGACCCCTATTCATGCCATTCACATAGAATCGGGTGAGTGTCTTGTGAGTGTGCAGGCGAAGAGGCTCCACCTTGTACATTGCTACCGGGCCATTGCAAGGGGTTGAAGGGATCCTGTTGCATGCATTATAAGTGCACTTATGGCAGTTAGAGAGTCGGCTAGGAAAAGATCAGGTGCTCTGGGCCTGGGAGCAACGTTACTTTTGGATCCTTAACTGTCTGCATTCTTGGACCCAAAGGTAACTTTGGTGTTTTGTCCTTGGTCGTGGTGCAGTCTGTTGTCCTCTGTATGGGATGTGCCGCTCACACCTGGGACCACAGTGAACATACTTTGTGATGCTTCCTTTTGTAGGGATGTTTGGGAAGGAGAAGTGGGCGTATTTGTACAGGAATTCCGTTTGGAACGGTCGTATTTTGTCTCTGGATTACCCTCGGCGTTTTTGGGGGAGCTCGTGGCAATTTCGTTGGCTATTGAAGAGGGTTTGTCCCTAGGGGTCAGTAGCTTTGTGGTCCACTCGGATTCGAGAACTGGTATTGCTTTCCTGAGAGGGTAGATCTCGTCTCTTGACGTGGATCATCCTCTTAGTGTGGATGTAAGTAGGAAACTAATGTCAGCCCTGCAAGGGGGAGTTAAGGTATCGATTACGTGGGTACCAGGTCACTCTGCCGTATTTGGCAACGAAGTGGCAGATGGGCTCGCACATGAGGGCTTTCGCTCTAGGACGAACCACATACGGTGTCCTATTGATTATAGGGATCTGCGGCCAGTGCTCTTGGCAATTGAGAATTCGCAGTGGCAGACGATTTGGGATGAGAGTATTACTGGCAGAAGGCTATATGAAGTGCAGCAGTCTTTTGGACGGGCTGTTATTTTGGAGTGGTTACCATGGAAAGATGCCAGTCTGTTGTCGTGTTTGCGTACGGGGCATGAGGCGCGTTTTTTTTTTTTGTATCACGAAAATAAATTCTTCCATGCGTTATTAGCTCATTTTAAAGATATTGCTCTGTATAGAAGTGCCCTTTTCATATAGACCTTTCTAATTACTCAAGTGGTTCAGGGGTTAGGGAGCTCCAAACGACCAAATTGATTGCTTTACATTGTTTTAAACATTGTTATTTTGCAGCAATGCCAAAGTGAACATTAAATAAATCCGTGCGTTTGCAGTACTAATAAGAAATGCTAATCATATGAAAAAGGTGACTGCCGCCCTAAAAATCTAACGGAAGCCAAAAAAAACAAAAAAAAACACAACTATGATCTATGGAGCTTGATTTTGTATGGCATACGTGGTAGCACATTTAGTTTTTAAAAATATGTAAGCTAAGGCTCGAATGTTCAATGGACGGCAGTGGTTGGGGAGGGGTGGGGGCGCCTCCCCTCCGCCCCAAAAAAGAAAAAAATGTACGATTTTTTTGTATGGCGGGAAGAAGGGTAATTGGTTAGGCTTATTTATGCTAATTTTTTGGCAATTAGCAAAATAATCAATATGCAGTTTCTGTTACCGGCACCCTAGTTTTACTTGGTGGGAAAAAAAAAACACAACTACAACCACTACAAAAAACGCTGTTCTACACATATTTTGTGACGAGACCCTGTGGTAGTCAGAATGATCACAATGTTTAAGAATTTTTATTGTTGTTAGAAATAAATGTAACTTATGGCTATGGTCTTTGATGGGAATGCTATGCATGCAAACCGACTGAGGACTGGTGGCTGAGCTGTAGCAGGAGATTGTTAAAAGTGTAAAACATTA
>JAHWFP010205540.1:0-10968 GCA_023313725.1 Lithobius niger | reverse complement strand
CGGGAAGGGGAGTGAGACGACGCGGAACGAGCGAGCGAAGAGGGCGACTCCGCTAGTTAGAGATATTACACAAATCTAGGTTTGGTAAGAAATTTCGGTAAGAAATTACACTAAGAAACTGTTTTTTCCTTTTGCTTTTTCTTTCCTCAGTTTTTTTTCCTCGGATTGTTTTCCTTCGGCTCTTTTCCTACGGTTATCCCCAAGATTTTTTTTTTTTTTTATTTTCACGGCATATTTTTCCCATTGGCTGTTTACTGTCTATTCCTTTTTCCCAGAGCTTTCGTTCTGCGGAAATTTTTCTCTTTGATTTTTTTGTCCGTCGGCTGTTTTTTCCCAGGTTTTTTTTTCCTACGCCTGTCTTTACACGGTTTTTTTATTTCTAAATTCAGTATTTATTGAATGCATCTACATTCGGAGCAGGCGGCCAAGTCACCAGCCACGCCATTCCGTCGTACAATCAAGTACCCCACTCTGTAGTGCCATCTGTTGACGGGATTCGCCGTCAAATTCTGGTTGGGACACTTTTCCAACGTCTTCGAATAGATGGCGCCACTTACCAAACCTGCCATGTCGCCGTCTATTGACGGCCTTGGACTACAAGTTCGGGTTATAAAACTTTTTCCAAAGTCTTCGAAGAGATGGCGCCACTTACAAGACCTGCCGCACCGTTTTGGGGTTTGTTTTTGGAGCATGATTTACCTAATCAAGCTCCTATATGCTAGCAAGCGAAGTCGGCATGGTATGACTCCGCATCACCCAAGACACAGCCACCTACAGTAAAGGCCGTATCATATTTGCCTTCCACAATGCAAACCGCTAGAAGGCGAAACAAATACCTACGCATAAAGTTTGCCAAGTGGCGTCATCGGTTGGCAGAATTTGGCACCCTCGTTGGCTAATTTGAAATTTCGCGCGCTTGCTGTAGAGATGGCAGCACCTAGCAAACTTGCGCGTATGTCAATTGTTGATTTTACTTGCCTTTTTTGGTCTGATATGATACGGCCTTTAATGTAGGTAGCTTTTCCAAACCGCTTTTCCTAAATAAATTGGACTGCCCATGCGCCGACTCTGACGTCAGTTGTGGTCTTTGTTGCGTCATGTATTTATAATCTCTAATATCAACATAGCTGTCGTTTTCGATCTGACGAATCGACATAACTCTGGACCACGAATGGACGCAACTCTGGACCACCCGGACTAACAAATTAGTGAATACTTATTATGAAACGTAAGTGGGAGTATTCCGAACGTAAAAATTTTATTGGAGTGTATTATGCTACAATTGGCAATGTGGAATTTACGTTAGGATCTACATTTATCCCCGCCGATGATTTTCCTAATATTCCGCACGCCGTTGCTCATGAAAAATTTCGGCACGCTACCGCTGCCCGCCGCCGTTAATTTTTCAGCGCGCCGTGCCACTAGGTAGTTTTGCATTTTAATTCAAAATTCAGTTTTAGTTTTTTAACGAGTTTTTCACGATGTGAGGAACCTTAAAAACAAAAAAGGTAAGAAAGATTAAAATCCTTATCGGGCCGGGCCGGGCGTATATTTTTTTTCGTAAACTGTTCCGATAGGCGGGTTGTTATTGTCAGTTTCGTGCAAGAATTTTATAAAGAAATACATAAACTGCTTATGCAAAAAATAGCAACATTATTATTTTCATAGACGAAAGACAAAGCTCTCTGGTGGTTCTGATAGGCGGGTTGTTATTGTCAGTTTCGTGTGGTTTTGTGTGGTTTTGTTGTTATTGTCAGGTTAGGTTAGGTAAGTTTGGGGTTTTGCTTTTCATACTGAGGTAGTTAACTGGTTGGGGTTAGGCATTTCATACTGGGGCAGTTATTTGGTTATGTTATGTTAATGATGATGTAACGAGTTTCCGCAATTTGGGACTAATTTGTAGTGCCTTCCGTGAAAATTAAAGGTAGGTTTTTTTCTCTTTTTTTCGAATTTCGGGCCATGTGCGTAAAGGGAACATGGAAAGAAAACGGGCTCTCGTCCGATTTTTTTTAATGGACTAAGAATTACCTGCTGAGTAATGTTTTCCTCTTCCATTTTTGGGGAAAATGCACCGTTTGGCCGTGGTGAAGGCAAAGTTAGCACCGCGCCGCACCAGAAAGCTGAAACTGGGTGAAAGTCCGGCAAGTGAAACGCCAAACCCCAACCAGTTCATTGCCTCAAGTGAAATGCCGAAGCCGGTTCCTAACCTAACCGACAATAAAAACCAAACCACACGAAACTGACAATAACAATCCACCTATCTGAACTGTTTACGAGGAAAAAATATCAGCTGAGAACACGAGAAGAAAACGGTATCTCGTCCGTCAGCGCAAAGAGTGCGGCTTTCACTAATTTCCGACGGCCAAACGAAGCCTTTGTCCCTAAAATTTTATGCGAAAATGTTGTTCAGTTGATCATTTTACGTCATTCTAGCTCAACGAGAGATCAATCGGTGAGGAGCCCTTATTCTTCCCATAAGCCGTGTAAAGTAAACTTGTGCCCTCTATTGTTTATATTACTATCGAAAGTGATCGTGGAATGAATTTATAATTCTGCCTTTATTCCGTTAGCTACGCACCTAATATGCACTATCCCGTTGTCTCACACGTTTGTCGAATTGATTATACTACAACAAACTGTTACACTAAATAATCGATTATACAATAATTACCTGATTGGCAGGAGCCACATAACTACACGAATTGCCAATACGCATAGAATCGGACAGCCTTCCCGCGAACCGTAAAGTAGCCGTCATTTTTTTCAGTGTTTCGCCAATAGCCCAACAACAGACAGAATTCCGTTTTCCGTCCATGTTGTCAAAACCTGAAATAAGCTGGGCCAGTTCCGGTTCAACCTTTTTTCATACAGAAACATAATTGACAAAAAATTTTAGTCAAGGACCTTCAACCCTTCATATGCAAACGATTTAGCCATAAACTGTTCAATAATAACGCCTACATTTTGTTGGCACGTCTTCTAATCGAAATCATGAAAAATCGACTAATATTTCAGTCACTTCTGGCCATACGACAAGGGTGATAAGCATGACCCGTTCAAATAAACGACTGGAGTGGGACGAAACGTCATTTAACGATAGCCCTCGACGCAAGCCCCCTTTTCTCCCCGACTGTATTTCAATAACTGCTTTATGCATTACATGCATAAGCAGTTAAAAATGGTAAGAAAGATTAAAATCCTTGAAATGGCAAAACGAAACTCAAAACAAACAAATGTGCTGAAGTACTTACTCGTCATAGTGTGCTAGTTATTTTTCACATTAGTGCAATGAGATTGGAGGTGTTAATGTTTTACACTTTTAACAATCTCCTGCTACAGCTCAACCACCAGCCCTCAGTCGGTTTGCATAGCATTCCCATCAAAGACCATAGCCATAAGTTACATTTATTTGTAACAACAATAAAAATTCCTAAACATTGTGATCATTCTGACTACCACAGGACCTCGTCATAAAATATATGTAGAACAGCGGTTTTTTGTGGTTGTTGTTGTTGTAGTTGTGTTTTTTTTTCGTCCCGCCAAGTAAAACTAGGGTGGCTGTAACAGAAACTGCATACTGTTATTTAAACCCAAAAAATTTAGCATAAATAAGTCTAAACTAATTGCCCTTCTTCCCGCCATTACAATCTTACATTTTTTCTCTTTTTTGGGGCGGAAGAGGAGGCTGGTGACTTCCCCCCCCCCCTCCCCCACCACCACCACTGCCGTCCATTGAACATTCGAGCCTTAGCTAGCAAATTTTCAACAACAATATGGGTTACACATATGCCGTACAAAATCAAGATCCATAGATCACAGTTGTGTTCTTGTTGTTCGGTATTGTTGTGGTACCAAAGCGTCCAACAAAGTTTTAGTCACGTGGACTGTGCCATTGTCGGCGTTTGAGCTAAAAAAAAAAAAAAACAACCCGTGTCTACAAAACCAGACAACTTTAAACCAAACGGCGATTGGTTCGGGCCTCGAAATTGACAGCCTGATACGATGGAAAGGCGCATTTATTTCCTTCATGTTCACTTCCAGAAAGGAGTTGAATTGTTTTTAAATGGGCGGCAACTATCGTTGCTTTTAAACAATGTCGCCATGCACGGTACCGAAGTGAATTGTTTCAAAGGACTAACTTAAACATAGGGTTACTTGCTTACTGAATGTCGGATTTCTCAGGCTTTTTTTGGCCTTCAGTCAAACATACGCATGCGACTTTTCCGGGGCTGCACTAAAGGGAGAATGTCACGGGGCAACGTTTTCGGGGAGGGGGGGGGGGGCCAGCGTGGATTGGGGGGGGGGGCAGGAGTGTATGGAATGGGGGTTAAAGTAATTGAGGGGGATAGGGCATATGTGGGAGCTATTCACATGTTCGGTCTTCGGTTTGATAAATTTAAAACCAAAGACCAAACACCTGGAGGAGAGGCGGGGGGGGGGGGAGTGCGCAGCATGCGCACGGGCACAACTAGTTTAAAAAAAAAACGCAAAATCGACTTTCACATCGACTTTAAAACAAACTAAACTAAATACAGATGCAAACCTATTACGTTGCCTTTTGGACATGTCAGACTGCCTGAGCGGGGAATCGAACCCAGGACCTTTGGAACCAAAGGCCAAGGGCCTACCGCTGAGCCAGACTGACATGTCTGTCTGTCAACGGCCGTGTCAGTCTGGGTCAGCGGTAGGACCTACACAGAAAAGAATACTGTAATCACCTTAAAATAACTGTTATCAGAGAGCCTTTTCCATGGCTGATTCGTTTTATGGTGCTAAGAATGACTTGTGCACCAAATTTCATGTTTTTAGCTTGATCTGTAAGAATTTGTTGCCCAAACCTCTGAGAGGCATACTACGAGGGGGGGGGGGGGGGGAAGCTGAAGGCACTTGGGGGTATTTCATTGGGGTCCATGGCTGGTTCGATTTTTATACTGTTAAGAAAGACTTGTGTACCAAATTTCATGTTTTTAGCTCGAATTTGTTACTCCACTTAATGAT
Source organism: Lithobius niger (assembly GCA_023313725.1). Taxonomy (NCBI): domain Eukaryota; kingdom Metazoa; phylum Arthropoda; class Chilopoda; order Lithobiomorpha; family Lithobiidae; genus Lithobius; species Lithobius niger. Next base: position 5,970 of record JAHWFP010205540.1, on the reverse strand, counting down.
TTCTGCCCAGTGCTCTACAATAATAATTGCCTTGCCGACGAGAATACTGCAGTCACATCAAAATCGTGTTCAAAAGGTCCTGGTTGGTGTTAATACCTACATTTTAAGCTATACGAATTGAAAATCGGTTCATTGGTTCGATCTCTAGGTGAGAGCAAAAGTTCTAGCCCATTTGGCTTTCCGTGTCAAGAATATTGTAGTTACATTAAAATAGCATGCAATAGTCCTTAGACCTTGTTCATACCTACGTTTTAAGCTATAGAACTTGAAAATCGGTTCAGTGGTTCGATCTCCAGGTGAGAGCAAAGAGTCCCAACAACGACTTTAATAATTTTTGCCCAGTGCTCTATAATAATAATTGATCTGCCGACGAGAATACTGCAGTCACATCAAAATCGTGTTCAAAAGGCCCTGGTCGGTGTTAATACCTACATTTTAAGCTATACAAATTGAAAATCGGTTCATTGGTTCGATCTCTAGGTGAGAGCAAAAGTTTTAACCCATTTGGCTTTCCGTGTCAAGAATATTGTAGTTACATTCAAATAGCCTGCAAAAGGTGGTAGGCCATGTTCATACCTACGTTTTCAGCTATAGAACTTGAAAATCGGTTCAGTGGTTCGGTCTCCAGGTGAGAGCAAAGAGTCCCAACAACAACAAGAAATCACCATGCTGTGGGCGCCGAACGGTTTTATTGTTGTCATTAAAATTTGTAATGCAGTGAAATAGTTATGACACGACTCCAAATACCGAATTTCGTTGGTCTTTGTGAATTCTGGGCCATTATAGGAGTTCAAAGTTTGGCGTTTAACATGGAAGTACATGCTGAGGCTTACATAAGGACCGTTACCGCGGTCCTTGATGATTGAAGTCCTTTGTCCAGCAAAACTAAAACTAGAGTCCGGCCACTGAAAGAATGACTCGGCGTTCGTCGAATATCGCCCATATCGCCCATGTTTGCCAGTACGATAGGTGCACCTTGTCGACAGCGAGTTCAATCGAGTTGAGCCCAGACATGGCGCCGGCGTCGAATTCGGCTTCGTTAGGGAAGCGCGGTAAAACAGTTAAGTTCGGGAGATAGTATAAAACGTCGTAAAGTATTTCGAATCTAGGGTGAGTGAATGTGGAGAGTTTAGAACAAACACACAAGCCAGAAAGTGTGAAATGGCTGCTACTGTGTCGTGAGGTTTTCCTATACGGCTCCTGCAAGGTGCGCAGTCTTGTAAGCTTTTCCGGGCAAGTTATGTACAGACGCCGGGAAAAAAACGGCCGCGTCTGTCACCCATTTTGCAGCCCAGTTTTTTGGACATGTCAATAATAAGACGTATTATTGTACACATACATGAAAGGAGTGATTTGGAAGTGGGGACCGCAGCCTAGTTTGCCAATTTTTTTATGGTTGTAATCGGTGTTAGCAGCAATTAACGTAAGCGGCGGCGCCAAATTGGTACGACGGTGAGAGGGAAAACGATGCGCTGATGTTTTGTTTCGTGCTAGGATTCAAAACGTTTGTCAGCAGAACAAATCCATGAAAGAAGATTAGTGCAACACCAAAGGCTTAACGTCTGGATACGGGAAATCTTACGAAATGATCGGGAGTGGACAAAAGACGATGTTGATTTGCAACTACACTTTGTACCGGTTACGTGTGCAAATACACGAGCGGTCGCATTGAAATGCATGCTTATCTGACAACTAACACTCAATGTTTTACTTTGACCACGCTTTTTTTCTCTTTAATCCAGGATTTACACACGCTTCAAGGTCACACGTGTGAATTTATTGTAAACTATTTTCGCATCACCAAACAATCGAAATCACGAGACTGCTATCGATTTAACAGTTACCGTACGTAGTCCAACAGTTTTTCGTGATAGTGTTTTTTTTTTAGACACGTGGAACTAAAGTCGTATTTATTCTTTTTTGAATTAAATAAATTATTAAATAAATTAAAAGTATTTACAGTAATTCAATATTTCACAATTATTTTGTTTGTTTGGCTTTTGGGCAGTTGAATTTGGATGGCTTGCCTGCGTTACTTGTTGTTGCCTAGCAACCACAAGGGGAGGATGATCGATGCGTGAAGAGCGACGTTGAAGTACAAACCTTGTTTTTAAATTGGTTTTACTGTAAAAATACTTCTACTGGAGCCAACATTTTATCACTTCACTATGTTATGAGAGGAACCATAAATTATCTTTCTTCATTGCTGAAATTACCTTATGTGTAACAACGTCTCGAAACGAGACCGTGTCACATCATTGCCATTGAATTCAAAGCACGGGCGAGCTCGATTCGATCATATCCGCAGGTGTCTCGTACGACAGGAACTCCCTGGACCAAGCTCGTAATATAGCGCTGCCGCACCGTACGAAATATATACTGTGCCATGGGTAATGAATGGCCAACAGTGCACCTTGCACGCACCTCAAACAGACGAGCGAGGCCACGACTTAAACATTCGATGATAACATCAAGTGCCCCGATTAGTGGCCCGATTATATTAATTTCTCCGTTTCTATTCAATCTATTTCGACCAAACTCGGCCAGATAGTAGATAGCAACTTTTCCAAACTTTACACCAACTTTTATGCAATTCCGTGCAAGAGTAAAAGTAGGGAGCCACACGTAAATTTGAAAACTGTTCACTTGTTGTTGTTGTTGTTGTTGTTGTTCTTCTTCTTCTTGTGTGACACGGTTTCAGAAAAAACTACTGCACTTACCTAAAATCTGAAACATGATTTTAGCCAGAAATTTCGCTGGGCTTCATCCTCAGAGAGACCTTTTTTTTCGATTGGTCGATCCATTCCGGAGTTATGGGTCCCTGAACGATTATTTTGATGGTTTTACATTGTTTTAACCATTGTAATTTAGGAACAATGCCACTCAGCAAACTTCAGATCTATTCTTCGTGCACGTATTATTTCTTTGCTAAAAAGTTCATTGTTGAAGGGTAAAATTAAAGAATCATTGGGCTGGATTGATACTTGGGTGGGTGACCGCCTGGGAATCTGACTGTTGCAGACATAGGGCCTTAGGGCTTCGGGCAGATGACCAGGAGTGGTTAACGCTCGTTAAACCCTTTAACCCTTTTTTTGAAAGAATCCGTGTTTCAGCTAAACGCATATATTTTTTAAACCAAGCTAAGCTGCGTTGTGAATTTCGATCCGGCCTCGAAATTGGCAGCTAGAAACTATAGGATGGCGCATTTATTTCGTAAATGTAGGCTTTCAGATATGAGTTGAATTGTTTCAAAGTGGCCAGCAACAATGCATGCATAAACAATGCATGCATAAACCTTTGTAGCACGACGCCATAGCCATACACGGATTACTAACAAAAACGTTAAGTGTGCCGTAATAAAGGGGTTTATATGATTGAAGTTTCACTTTACTTGTTAAAATGTACACGGATAAAATTTGGATGATTTTTAATTGAAATAATCAAATGTACAATTGAGAAAATTACATCTGTTTAAGTGCTGTTGTGCTTTACTAATCATATATTTAAAACGTAAAGCACAAAAGCACTTAATTCTCAATTGTACAGTTGATTATTTCAATTAAAAATCATCCAAATTTTATCCGTGTACATTTTAACAAGTAAAGTGAAACTTCAATCATATAACCCCCTTTTTTACGGCACACTTGACGTTTTTGCTAGTAAACATACACGGCGATAGCCGCGTATACATATACTATATGATTGAAGTCCTCTTTCCAGCTAACTAAAACTATTAATTTCTCCGTTCCTATTCAATATATTTCGATGAAATTTGGGGTGGTAGTAGATAGGTATAGAAAGTATATTTATACCAACTTTGTTGTAGTTGTTCTTGTTCTTGTGTAACGCGGTTTCAGAAAAAAATACTGCACCTACCTAAAATCTGAAACATGATCTAAGCCATAAATTTCCCTGCTGGGCTTCAACCTCGCAGAGACCACTTTTTCGATTGGTCGCGCTGTTCCGGAGTTACGGGACCCTGAACGATCATTTTGATTGTTTTAAACATAAAAAGAGTTTAAAGGGTTTAACGAGAGTTAACCACTCCTGGTCATCTGCCCGAAGCCGTCTGCAACAGCCAGATTCCCAGGCGGTCACCCACCCAAGTAACAATCCAGCCCAATGCTGCTTAACTTCGGAGATCTGACGAGAACCGGTGTTTCCAGCACTGCAAGGCCGCAGACAATGTAATTAGGGAACAATTCCACTCAGCAAACTCCAGATACAGATGTAAGCTTTCAGAGATGACTTGAATTGTTTCAAAGTAGCCAGCAACAATCGACTGCATGCATAAAGCTTTGTTCCACGACGCCATAGCTGTCCCTTTTTTACGGCACACTTAACGTTTTTGTTTGTAATTGTATTTATTTTGTGGTTATTATTATTCGTTTATTGAATTTAACAACTTCGTAATATTTAAGGATTTCCCATAACTAGGCATGATTGATCGATGTAGACTTGTAGTTATCCCTTCTAGACTTTCTAAATTTCATTGTCCAATACTGTACATGTGTGGTATTTTGTTGTTCCTGGTATTAAATTTATAGCCACAGCGAGCGCGGTAGCGCGAGCAAGGTTGACGCAAGTAATAATAAGTCACAGAAGTTATTATATTAACAGATAGGTTCTTATTGATGTTTCACTTTTTACCCTTTAAGTTTTCAGACGTGAGTTCATTCGATTTTATATCAAACACAGTTTACACGTACTTCAGCGTTCTCATCAAAATTTATGTTTGTTGACGGTTTAGATTTTTTTTTTCATACGTTTTGATTCTCAAATCTTGTATAGGCTTTTCTTGTTAAATTCTCGTGATTTTTTTCCCGGGGATTTTATTTCCGTGGGATCGTTTTTCCATGGAATCTTTTTTCCAGGGATCTTTTTTCCAGGGATCTTTTTTCCAGGGATCTTTTTTTCAGGGATTTTTTTCCAGAGATTTTTGTTCCGGGGATTTTTTTTCCGTGGGATTGTTTTTCCGTAGGAGTAGCTTGACGTCCCAACCGCTCGATTCTCACCAATAACTATTACATATATGTGTAATGCATGCTCATCTGGTTATACGTTTTTGGGTGTGGTAGGTGACCAAGACCATGCAGTAAGGAAAAAATGGCCGAAAACTAAATCAGTGTTTTGGTGTGTTTGCGGGGTTGTGTACGTCCGTCAAAGGCCATCTGTATTCAGCCATCCTGACCAGTAAACTAATTTTTGGAGAGAAAGTTCAACATTTCCGTGTCAGAAGCAACCTAGCCTATTTAAACTTTGAGTCGAACTCAAGATTCCTCTTACAATTTTTTTTTTGTAATTGAAAGTCAGAAAAAAAGCCCGAAATTTCGGTGTTAAATCCGTGATTCCGGGATTGAGAGAAACGACCCCCGAAATCTCGGGATTACAGTTATTTCCGGGATTAGATGCCCTGTCTCTTGCGAAGTTTGAAGTTATCATATTAGACGTAAGGAAAATTTTGCTAACGAAGTATACAAACGACGACATGAACTAATGAGCACGGAAGGCTTCACATGCAGTTAGAACGTGTAGCAAATTATGATGAAGATAGTGACATGAATCTGGACCTCCGCCTAATTCGTCTCCACCACTCCTTAAAATTAAAGTGCACATTTTTCTTGACAGGCCTTAGGTTATTTCTAAATATGTTGATTTGGCATTTTTTTGTACTCTTTGTCTGCATGTTTGCTTCGTTATTGCGATTAAACGCACGAAGTGATTCGACGAAAGTTGGCTCCTCGACGATTTCAAGGTTAACTTTTAACGTTAATTTTTATTTAATTGTCAAATCGCCCAGAAACTAGCATTACAAGACAGGAGGAGGCAGTGTACAGTACAATGTAATATCAACAGCGCTTTGTTCTTGCTCTGCCTCTTGCTATTCTGGGAGAGAATGTGTTGTCCAATTACAGCACGAGTTATACATTATGTCGATTAATATTTTGAGGCATTATATTCGAATTTTTC
>JAHWFP010205538.1:0-27439 GCA_023313725.1 Lithobius niger | reverse complement strand
ATGATTATTATTACTGAATTTTAAGTGCTTCAGATAGTCACGTTTTAGCAGAGTACAAACACTGTTAATACAATAAAATTGCTACGTCACACGATGTCGAAAAAAAATAGTTATTTGCATCAGTTAGCTTTCATATAAATACGCCAATCAAATTACAGGCATAATAGAGCAATGAAAAATAAAAGTTAATGCCACGTACATTATAAAACTTGCAAATATTGGACATCTGAGTACAAGATTACAAATAGTTATTTAGATTGCAGTGATTAGGCAAACTGAAATTTTAAGCCGATTATTTGTGGTCAACTTCAAGACAGGACAAATATTGTCTGCCCATGAGGTCATCTTTACAATAGTTGCCCTTTAAAAGTAATGGAAACTGCCGCACAGAAAAAAATTGTATCCATTCGGAGTGGCACGAAATAACTCGACATTCCACCGGAGTGCAACACCACGCTGCCAATGAGGAAGTGCGTAAAAGTGCCTTACGTTATTATTCTTTGTAGCATGAGAAATTAGCCCTTTAGTTTATTTTCCTTTACGTGTTTAAATAATTATGTGGGGAAAAAAAGGATTTTACTTAAAAAAACATAAAATTAATTTATTTTATTTTGAAAGCAGCATCAACAATAAATTATTCCTGTAGCCTGGATTCTTACCATAAAATTCACATATTCTGCCGGCACCTTGTTGGCTCTTGGAGCAGGGTTTGGTTTGGGGTCTGTCCAAGTCCTTATTAATCACCAAACACGTGTTGTTGGGTAGAACTGATTCAACGACAGAATTCCAGCCAGAATACCAAGAAATTTGATCCTCCAGTGTGAACGAACTACCATTTCCATATACATTGGAACCACCTATATGAAAAAGTGTTAATTACATTTTTTCTCTGGAATCTACAAGTTTTGTTACTTCTGTACTTTAAAAATGTATTTTAGAAAACATTAATAGGAACGATTAAGAACAATTCTTCTGTAACTCTTACCTACATTGAGGTAAAGGTGCATTAAAACAATGTTAGGTACATTCACATCTAGAAAGTGTAACTGTAAACAGCACATTTTTCCGAATTGCCACAATCGTGTTTTTTTCTTTCACCCGAAGTGTCTCAAGATTGATAGCTACCGAGCAATGGCAGTCTGATGACAAAAACAATGCTGGAGCTATTTTTGTTAGTCAACAATCAGTGGCGTGCACGGTGGGGGGAGGGAGGCGGGGGGTGGGAGGGCATTGCCTCTACCCGTTTTGGAAAAAAATGTCCTTTTGGGCCCTATTTGAAGAAAAAAACATGCCCTATTTTGCTTTCTGGACTGACAAATGCTGGTCGACGCGAGGAGAAAGGGTTTAGAGCCCTAAAAATGGCAAGCAGAAAGCCAGGAAGGCCAAAAATGGGGCCAAAAAAAATATCAGCGTGCCCTTTTAATAAAAGTTGCCCCTTCCCTCTCAGATGTCCGTGCACGCTACTGTCAACAATTAACTGAACTGAATCACAGACTCTTAATTACTAATTAGAAATTGTGGATTTAACTAACGCAAAGTTTTACATTTTGCTACATAGACATAAAAACCTTTTTTCTGACAAGAGTTAACAGACTTTTGTTGATTTTGTGATGTATATAATGAAGAGCTGTACAGCGTATTAAGTATTAAGTATTTAAGTTTTACTTGGTTATATTCGGGATTGTTCCTTCAAATATTAAAGGCAATGATTTTCAAATTCTGGCAAAATCATTTTAAAATTCATGCGGATTACCCTCTACAGTAAGCGATCGAAACCGTTTCTGAAAACCTGTCACAACGTAATTTTTCGATTTTGATTTTATTATTATTTTTTTTTTCTATTTTGAAGGAAATTGCCCGTAAGAATGGGTTAATTCCGTTGGATTCTGTGGTCGTCATTTAACACCATGTCGACTGGAGTGTTGCAAACAGAGAAACAAACGTAACATTACTGACAAACCATTGATATGGAACAGTGAGTGTGTCCCCACCTTGGTGGCTCGGCCAATTAGTAATTCACGGAGCCATTTTAAGCCACATGTCATTTTTTCCTTTCCACAACCTCAGAATTCTTAAAAGAAAAATTCTGTTACTTTTAATTTAGTTATTTAAAAGTGTGGCACCATCACGTGAAATGTTACACAGAAAGTATCATTCAAACTAAAGAATTTACTTATGTGTTTTTAAGTAATACCACAATAGGATTTACATAGGTAAGTAATTGCAAACTGACCAATCCAATAATCCACGGGAGGCAAGGTTTTAACCCATGAGATTAAGAATTCTGCTTCTTCTTTGGAGGTAACAGATACTAGTCTTCCGCCCATTCTGTGGCAAAATTCTCTTCCTGCAAAGCCTGTATATTTCAATATGAATGCACGGTATGACAAATTAGTTGGCCCCACTGTGCATTGACAATTTGTTGGACCTAAATGCAAAGATTAGAAGGATAAATTACGAAAATGGAATACACTGTTACCAATTTAGGAGTGCGACCGTTATGAAACACTTTCTGCGCAATAATTTTCGAATATTAAATTATTAGGTTATATCAACTCTACAAGAATTGTAGTTGTCCTTTTGGTTGCCTGGTAACAGAGTTCAGTCTATCTGCCAACGAAAAAGCAAAGATGGTGTGATCTGTGACCAGCAAAAGTGACTGTTACATTTGCTGGTTAGAGATGTGGCATAAATTAACAAGCAACTTCAGCAGTTATGTTATTAGGGATGGGTCGGTTTCATTTTTTTGACTTCGGTTCCGGTTTCGGTTTTCACGCACACAAAACCGCGGTTTCGGTATCCGTTTTCGCCACCATCCACCCAAACCAGCTATTTCTAGTTGGGTTTCTTGTAACATTAGTATTACTAGCTTCTACCTCACTCCTGCTTTCACTAATAGCAGCGTCGTAGACCATGGGCCTAGATGTGGCACCATTTTCCTCTACTATTTTCTTTTTTAATGACTGTCATTTATACGTACAAAAGGATAATTATTAAAAAAAATTAGGAAAACAAATCAATTTTTGATTTTTCGAACACCGTACAAAAAACCGACACAAAATCCGAATCGGTTTCGGTTTCGGTTTTCAGTAAAACGAAAATTCGGTTTCAGTTTCGGTTACCGACCCATCCCTATATGTTATTTATTCTCGTTATTCTAGACATCTTGGTCCTTACGTTACTGGTGGTTTCTTGGTTAGAATTTGGTGTTTCATGTTCCCTCTGCTAAACGCCTTTCTGTTTTTAGAACGCCTCGTGTGATTCATAAACCAGTTCATAAAAGCGTTAGTTCGTTTCAAATTAAAGGTTAAAATATTAAATCTTGCCAGGGACTCCGGGTTGAAGGTTGTTTTTATTGCCTAATAAAAACTTGCATTACCTGTTACTTATTTAGCAGTTCCTTCCTTTGTCCAGCTCTATCCCTCGCGATGAAATGTTGGCTTCTCTGCCGTGCTCGCAGTTCTACTCCTATTGTGGATGCGCCAGCATTGGCTATCGTATATAAGCACCACGGTCAGTGCATTTAGCCATCTTTCTTCCTCTACACAACCTTGGTTCCGAGATGGGAGGCTGGGCGGGCGATGGTAATGTATATTTTCATTAGGCAATAAAAAGATCTTCAACCAGGTGCCCATGATAAGATTTAATTTTTATGCCATAAATTTACATTACCTCTTATTTATTTAGCAGACCTCGTCAATCGTCAAGGAGGACGGCCAATGTTGACGATCACTTGCGCTGCGAGCCGGCGACACCTGCAGCGAATCCAGTGAACCGACTGACCAGGCTGAGGAGGTACACCAAAAGGCAACAGTGACAGGCACAAACATGGAACTGTCAGTTCATGAAGAACAAAGGTGAGCATTAACAGGATACCCGTAATGAGGGACAACCTGGTTGATTGTATTCTGGGTCCGAGGGAATGAGTTTAGCACATAATAAAAATGTCAAGAACACATTACCTCAACAAGGGTGGTGACGACTAGGAGGGTCTGAGACGAACCGCATGGGTGACGATCTAGAGGGGTCCTGGACGAACTCTTGTAATTGAAGCCACGGTGATAACTTGAAGGCTCTTAAATGCACTCGGTAACGAGCGATGCGGACGATAGAAACAAAAACTTAACATGGAATCAAGAATCGTAGCTTGATGAGGCAGTCGGGAGAACCGGGAAAGTATTGGTGACAACTTGCAGGATCTTGAATGAAGCTTGATTATATAGAGTCATGTACTGTTTCTAAATAGTCAGGCAAGAAAACGAAACATGATGTGGAGTTGAAGGACCAAAGTATTACGGATCCTTAGTCGTGAAGATTGATATTTCTGACCGAGGTTGAAAGATTCAGAAGAAGAGTCCGAGGTATGCTGTTTGGTTGTTTGTTTTTGAAATGAGTTCAGTTTCGTCGTGATCTGTCAATGAGGAAAAATTAACCGTTAGCATGTTTGAGGGAACAGGGGTGTTTCGTAATGTTGTTTTCGATGGAGTGAACGCATAGATCACCCAGTTAAAGTCGAAAATGCGTTAAAAACGCCAGATAAACGGAAAGGATGGGTAGGCAACATGGTAAGGGACGAGATCCTCAAAGCCAAGCGCAAGTGATTCCGAAGATTGGAGAAGACACTATTTAAAGTAATGCTGTAAATCCCAGGGCTATGCCTGTAGCTCTGCATTGGCAAATGGTGCAGGGAAGAAGCATAGAAGAAGGTGTGGCACCAGGGGTTAAACCCTGGAAAAACGAAGATGAAAGCAGTGGCAGTGTCAAATCCAGTAGGCGGAGATGTGCGGCAAATACAGTTTCGATGAACCCATGGACCATTCGTCAAGAAGGACATTGATACCAGAAAGGAAGTTTGGCGATGAGATAAAAGGACCGGTGACACTGGGCCAGTCGAACCATTGAGGGGTACTCCTGTCTGGTGTTTTTCAATTTTTGCAGGAGGTACAGATGTATGACAAGATTTAGATTTGGGGTTTGAATAACATCTCTGTAATGTGTGGTGCAGTGGGAACCCGGACCACTGAACGGTGACTGAGGTTGGCGCTAATGACCACGTTGTCGACGCGCCATTAAGCCTTAATCCCCCCCCCCCCATTGAGGGAGGAGGACCCGAGGGCTGGAAAATGGAACCATCAGGAACAGCAGGAATAGGCGATTCTGAAGATGCATTGGGAAGAAGTTGGAAGGCACGAGGAGACTGTGCAGATTAGGTAGGGCTAACCTTACTAGATTGACCACTGGAGGATGTTCAATGTGACCGTCGTAGGGGACGACGTGCTCGTACCCGCCGCCTGGATTTCGATAAAGTCGCATGGTAAGCGAGTCAGGTTTCTGGAACCAGCAAGAGTGGAGATACTAATGAAGTTTTTCCAGAGTAGTATAGTTTTGCCTCCTTTATGAAGCAGATAGTGTCGTCTTGTTCGAGGCGTGCTGTATGCAGAGCAGGCAGGTCCGCTGCCTCGGAGCGGAGAGCTAGCAGCTCAAAGCAGTCCACATGACACTGTGCGATGTTGATTGCAAACTTCCCGGTGGTGGCAAGGAAAGAGGCCACATTCAGGTTGAATTGGGCAAGGGCCTCAGCAGTCGAAGGGACGTTAAACAGAAGGGTACGCCACATCTTGTCGGAGGATGGAAAGGGAATATCTATTGTGGTGGGAACGTCCGAGGGATTGGCAGGAACCGTGGAAGTCAACTGTGTCCCTGTATCGTGGTTTTAAGGGCAGAAGAACACAACGAAGGACGAGATACAATGCCTATTGCTGGTGTCAATCGAGGTCTTTTGGAGAATGGAGCCGTGTCCATGAAGGAAGACGCTGGTAACCGTGGATCGGATGAACGGTGGCCAGAATATGATAGTACTCTCTGAACCGCAAGAATGGTGGTGGGAGTCACCGTTGACGATACAATGGATCGTGGCACCGAAATGGATTGAGCGGTGGTAGAGTGTGTCGAAGTCAAATATGTATGAGGCGGTATCAAAGGGTTCTTAGTTTTACGTCCCCGAGTTGTTTTGGCCTAACTCCTGGGCGAAGAGGGACGAGTTGCAGTCTTTGACACTGCCGCCTTTTTTAGTCTTCTGTACAGCTGTACCGGCTGAGAAGACTATTACAACGACTTTGTCCGTCCGTCCGTCGCTTTTTTCAACTTCGCAACGGTACCAGCTATTGACGACCGTGGTTTACATCGTTAGATTCAGTGTTAGAAGTTAGTTAAATAACATGATAAATTAAAACATCGTTACTTCCTTATAGCTAACAGACTTCTTCGACGTAATTAAATTAAATAATAACGTTTGATCGTCCAATTGAAATCCTAAGATAACACGCAACTAAAAACAAATGGGTTTTAGCTTCATTTACAGTAGTATCGTCGCATTGTTGCATGAATGAATAGGCTTACCGTCGAACCAAATTCTCCATTAGGCCTATCTGCTACTTATGAAATTAAAACTGCATTTAAAAAAATTAGGCCTAAAAATGAAAATTAGGCCTAAAATCATGTTACCACGGCAATGTCAAGTTGCTACGAGTCGCTGTTGGCTTCATCAACAGCGTCTATCTCATCACTTGCTTACTACCAGTGATCTATATAGGTTACGTTGCGCATGACGTTATAACACTGTAATTGTGTGGCCGAAGGCGCACCGTGTTGCAAAAATGAATATGCTTACTATACAATCCTAATCTCCGTTAGCTGCACTTACGAAATTAAAACTGCTGGTTAAAATTAGGCCTAAGAGCTGTAAATTACGCCTAAAATGTAAATAGGCCTAAAAGCTAACACATTTTTAACCGGCAGTTGTCATGGTTATTGCTTTGCCTTTTAGATTAGTATAGTAGAGATTGCTATTGGTGAGTGATAGAGGTGCGCCTGAAGATTGCAAGTGGAGGAACTGCACAGAAGACCTGTGCGACTAGGCAGTCGCTGCAGCCGCTTGTCTTACGTGACAATAGTGTTGGTTTCGGCGAGGAATCCGAAGAAGAGGCAGCGAAGGAAGGGTGTTTCATAATTTCGCCTGCTTGCGAAGGTCTGCACGGCGTTTAGACTGTTGTTGACAGCGGAGAATCTTCTTCCATACCCTCTTCACCTATATTGATAAACACACTACACTTAATGGTGAACCAGTTGCATTTACGGTGGAACTGAAAACATGGGTGTGGGTCGTAGTGCGGTTTTGAACCGGAAAACTCTAATCAGCTGCATCGTTCTGGTCAGGATATACTGTTGCGGAAGATGTCGTTGAAGTTGGTAAATCCAAAGTCGGCTGAGTTGAAACAACATCTGGCAAGGAAAGTGAACTATTGGAAGAAGGTTCAGACTCCATGATGGTGGCTACAAGTAAGCCTAACGTAATGCAGGCTGAGGAGAGAGAGTATATAGCCCGCGTTGCTGACGTCAGACAAGAGGTGGGAAAAAACCCATGTTGAGAGAATCCCGGATGAAGTAGGAACCGGGAACCGTGAAAAGCAATGAACAGAAGTGGTGGCCAAAGCTGTATGTTTAGTAAGACTATGGGAGGGAGTGGTGGTGTAATTGGTACAGTTATGACAGTCCGAGAAAAATTGAACCGGAGTCTGTTGGAAGGACGACGATATAGGATCGCTCGTTATAAGTTTTATTGAAATTTAGCGACATGCCACAAGCATTAGGTCGGTGTTTTCCCGCTTCTATGCTTGGTGCCTCCTTTACTATTTCGTCCTCATATTTGCCATTCTATTCGTTCTTTCTCTCTTCTCCTCTTCTCTCTTTTTTTTTTTTGGAAAAGGTAACAACTTTATTAAAAATAGTAGACAATGATCGAAAACAATGCTCCAGCTTGGATCAAAGGGAAACAAACAGATCAGGACTAGATGAGGCTGAAGAACACGGTCATGGGGAGTACACCAACTTGATGTTGGTACCGGGGACCGGCAAGTCTTGATGAAAATGGCCTAGAGACTTAGCTTTAGTGTCGATGAATCGGAACCGGAGTATGGTGGATACGGTACCATAGATCGCAGAGAACCGTTGAGAGACCAACTGGTGACTGCTGGTGGGGTCAGGACGCTGGTGTATGAAGAACTAGGTGAATGTGGTAGAACCGGGAAAGAAGGTGGCCGGATCGCCGAAGTAGGTAACCGAGAAATCCTGGGAATCAGGGAGACTTGGTTGGAAGTGTGGACGGGAGAGCTAGGTGTGATTGTCAAAAAGTCTGGTAACCACAAACCACGGAAACTTGGGTATGAACCGAGAGTTGAAGAGCTCGATAAAGGACAGTCTGACGGCCCCAATGTAAGTTGAGCGCGGAGATCGCACGATGGAACCAATGAAGATGGCACCAATGCAGACGGCAGTGAGAGGTCTAACGTAACGACGGTCATGGTTCATCATAGCCAGGGGAACAGCTTTGAACAGGAGGACCGCAAGGGACCATAGAGGAAGCGGCTGAGCTGGTAGCCGAAAAAGCCGGAAGGGTAAACGAGGAAGAAAAACTGAAGTGCGTCTCACTGCATCGAGCAGAGAGGCAAGGTACCGGAGACCGTCGACGGTAGAACCGAAAGCTGGCACCCAGCAAACTTCTGAGAGCGGTAGGAAGACCGAATACTTTAGTAGGCTGCTGGGGACCGGTGAACGGAGTCTTGGAAGGACTGGACCGTCCGGAACGACGTGATGGAGCAGTCTGTGAGATGCAAGACTGCCGAACCCTTGTCCCGGTGACGACAGACTGAATCACTGGAGGTGCGATGGATGCAATAAACCAAGGTAACCCAAAGTGTGATGCAGATACTTGCTGAAATTCCAAATTGTCCGGTCCCTGTGGGCACCAGGAAGAGGGGGTACCACTATCTGTCCAAAAGACCGGAGAGCATGATGTTTCCATTGATACTGAAGATCGAAGACGGAGGACCGCGGGTGAGCCAAGACAGACGACTACACGACGTGACGCCCTAGAAAGAAATATGGGTAAATGGACTGGCCCTGGTGCTTATATACGATAGCTATTGCATGCACAATGGGGAGTAGAGCAAGCTGCGAGCAAGGTAGAGAAGTTAACTTTTCATCGCTAGGGATACAGCAGGATAAAAGGAAGGAACTGCTAAATAAATAACATAATTATATTTTCATGGAATAAAAAAATATTTTTTTTTAGGTTGTAATCAACTGTATGTCTGTTTTAGTTTCATTGTTCAAGTCTTGCTGTCGACTTTTTCTAAACTTCGGAAATCTTTTTAAACTTTAGCTTACGACATTCTAGAAGTAAAGGAAGCACAATAACACAAATCAAACACTAAAGATAACAAAAGTTTTGGTAAGAATTATTACGGACTTATATTCATTGAGTTGGCCTTGAAGCGATGGCTTTTTACGTTGTATGGCTTAACTTTGGCTTATGACATTCTAAGAGTAAAGGCTCATACAATAACTCATACACAAAAAATAGTGTGTGTCAAGGCAAGAAATAATTGAGTCTCGTTTTGACTTGTCTCGAATATTCAAGACAAATAATAATAATAATAGAAGGTGTCGGTCAATAAGCTTATAGCTTGTTATTAGGCCCAAGCGACAGAAATCAAATGGAAGATACCACCACTGTGACTGTTGTTTTTTGCCGCGTGAGGGAGGAAACCGGATTACCCAGAGGAAACCCTTGAGCAACAGGCAGGAAACAACCGGGTGGAAAAGCCGTACATATACACTTCATTTCACCAGGATTGTACCCGGGTCTGTAAGATGCCAGAGATGGTAAATTTACGTTCATTTCAAACTGCCATACAAAAGATGTAAAGAAGTGGCATCACCGACGAAGTATAAACAAGTTAAGACAATTAATTTACTACCAATTGTCGGCAGTGAGCAGACAAGGTATTTACTTTCGTCAAGGTATTTACTGTGCTTCGTAGCTCGTTGCTCATTCGTAGACTGGCTCTGTACGTGCATGGTAAACAATGTAAGTGACCAATGTACAGTATGATCATAGTCCATAAACAACAAGAAGATTTTAAAGTAGGTTTTACACACCACCCAATGAGCTAAATGGAAACCTCCGAACTGCTACTAAAAAGGAATAGTTTTCAGCTATGTGAGTTTGCCCATCCGAACTTGATCAGGCCAGATCCCCAGCTGTAATTAACATAACCCGTCTCTTGAATTTATCCGTCTGAATATATTATTGTTGGCAGTATGACATTTGTGTGGTGTTGGGGGTAGATGGGGGGGGGGAAGGTACGCTCAATTTTACTAATGCGTGTAGAACTACTTGATGCAAAATAAGTGCGCTTAAAGGTACTATATGAACCAACTACAAACTGCAAATTTATAAAACTGAACGAATTTATTGGATAAAAGAGTCGAGAAATATCAAGACTTTCAAGACAAGACAAGATCGAGATTATGGTCCACCACGATCGAGACAGGATCAATATTGTAAGTGTAGGAGTTATAAATAAATCAATTTCCCACATGAACATACGCGGTCTGCGGAAGGGTGTTGAGCCACTAATACCGAGCCGAGTTTTTAACTAGGTTGTGAATTGTCGCTTCAAGAAATTTTGGAGATTTTCCTGCTTTAGCATTCGACAGAAACCAAGCACCGTGGCCTGGTTGACCGTTGTTGCCTTAAGGGCGTTCCAAATTTTCACAACCCTAACCGAGAAAAAATTTAGACGAGTAGATGTACGTGCAGTCTGGACTGCAAGCTTCCAACTATGGCCGCGCATGACCATGTTACCCTGAACAGGTTCGAAAAAGGGTAGGTCCACTTTTAACATTCCATGCATTATTTTATAAGTGAGGACTAGGTCAAATTTAATTCGTCGTAGCTCAAGAGATTCAAGCCCAGTCAGAGTCAGACGCTCACAGTATGTTAAATCCCTCAAGCTGTGGAGGCGCTTCGTGAATCTACGTTGTACTGATTCAATCAAGTCGATGTCGCCCAATAAGTTCGGAGACCAAACAGGGGTAGCATATTCGAGCAAAGGTCTCACAAACACCTTAAAAGCCAAAATCTTAGTGTGATTACTGCCGGACGAGCCATGATAACAAGATAACGAATAGTTATTTCTCGTCTTGTCTCGTCTCGACAGAATCACTAACTAAAAACAGCAACAATTCGGTAAACCGTTATTATAGAGTTGTATTTCATTAGTCGGCATTGGTGAGAAGTATTCTTGCGTTGTATGGCTTAAACTTTGGCTTATGACCTTCTCAGAGTAAAAGAAACACAATAGCTCATACACTAGAAATAGTCCAAAATACCAGGTAATGCTGGTTGAGTTTGGTTTCTCTTGCCCTTATGAAAAAATACATTACCTAATTTAATTAGCATATCTTTCCTTTGGAGGCTTGTTACCCTAGAGAAGAAGAAGTTGGCTTCACTGCCGTGCTCGCAGCTCCCATTCCATCGCGCATGCGCGTGGGCCTCTATGTAAAGAGCCACCTCATTCTTTTTGCCACTCAGGGTCTACCTTGATGACCGAGAAGGGAGGCCGGGCTGGCTATTAGGTAATGTATGTTTTCATAAGGGCAACAGAAACCAAAATCAACCAGCCTTACCTGGTATTTTGGACTATTTTGGACTATATTTGGCCATTTTGGACATATGCCATGAAAAGATCCATTACCTACTTAATTAGCATAATCCCTGACCTCGTCAAAAGGCGGTGGGTGCCAAGGATGCTGGAGCCCGTGCTGCGAGCAGGCTGCCTCGGAGTCTAAATAAATACCCCATGAACCGGTCGGTGCAGGCGTGACGATTAGAGTCAGAGGCTGGCAATATCCTCAAAAGTGAGGACCGTGACCGTGTTCTGGGCCAGGTGATGAAGAGGGTATAGGGACCCGACGTTCTTCTATCACCTGTGAGGAATCTTGATCCCAGTGGACTTGAGAACTGGGGACTTGTGGAGGTCGTGCGCACGCCGTAGCTTGAAGAGTTGCTGTCCAGCGGAGAGACTTCGCGAGCTAGGAGTCTGGGATTCCGTAACTCGGAAGGACGGACAGAGAGCAAGTCGTTGCAGGGTTTGTGATAAAGTCAGGAGTCTGGGAGTCCGCAATCCGGGAGAATGGACAGAGATCAGATCGTTGCAGAATTCTTGCGATGGAGCTGGGAAAGAAGGGTGTCCAGGTATCTGGGTGCCTGGGCATCCAGGTGTCCAGGTGTCGACTGAAGTCAGCAGTCTAGGAATCCAGAAACCAGGGAGCCCTGGAAGGGGTGATGGTCAGGAGTGAGTATGATGAACGACTAAACAGCAGGACTGGCTAGAAGAACTTCTTCGAGTCGGTGTGCGGGAGTCTGTGTGCCGGAGTCTGTGAAACAGAAAGAACAAGCTGCAAGAGGAAGCCGGGAGTCCGTGGCTTCAGAAGAAGAGACCGAATCCCGGTCGGTGGTCTTGTAATCACTGAATCTTGGACGCCGTCCGAATGTTTGGTCGCTCGTTTCCTTGAGCTGCTGTGTGAGCTTCTAGCAGGAGTCCGTGTGTGTGAAAACACAACGAAACTGAAAGAGCGATTTGCAAAAGGAATCCGGGCGTCCGAAGCTCCAAAAGAAGAGACCGAAACTCGGTCGGTGGTGTTGTAATCTTGAGTTCTGGACGTCATCCGAATGCTTATTGCTTGAAGGAGTCCGTGTGTGTGAAAACACAACGCAACTGAATGAGCAAGCCGTAGGGAGAGTCAGCGAGTCCGTGGTGTCCGAACGGGAGACCAAATCCTGTTAGTGTCCGAGTCTCGTGCTGTAGAGCACGGGCTGAAGAGACACAGCTGAATTTAAACTCGGGAGAGAAGGGTGTCTGATGCCCTTGCAGAATCCAAAACGGACTCCGAGTGGAGTTCGGTGAGTCCTGGTGTGAAGCAGGAGAGCCGAGAGAGAGAACCCACGCTGTGGCGCCTAGGAAGAAAGAATGACGCCCATTGCTGAGCAGCAACTCCAGCAACTCCATATATAGAGGTCCACGCACATGCGCGATGGAATGTGAGCAGCGAGCATGGCAGTGAAGCCAACTTCTTCTGTTGGGTTACGAGCCTCCAAAGGAAGGATATGCTAATTAAATTAGGTAATGGATGCATAGAAAGAGAAAATTCGGAAAGCTTTATTACGTACTGACTTAAATTTCATTGATTTGGCTTTAAATAAATGGTTCAGATAATAGAAGTGCAGAGCTGTGATAGAGAGACCATTGATTCATGTCCTAGTCATATCATCTCAATGAAATGTAAGTCCATAAAGAAAAACTAATCGAATATCTCAGCAAGTTTTAGTGTTATTTTTCGTTGAACTATTGTATTTCCATTACCCATAATAATTTATGGCAATTAGTGAATGTTTAATTATTATGATGTTCTCTAGTGTTCAGCATAACTAGAAATAATAGCACTGTTTAATGAAAATATAAAGTCTTAGTACACTTGTAAAACCGTGATTACCTTTTACACATTGTGGCAATCCAGTAAAATTCCAGTGAAAATTTGATGCATCACTACAGGTGACGGGTAATGCCTCTCCCCAATTCTTTCCTTGGAAAACCAAACTTTTATTGTAATCGCACCTGTAGTAGGCAGTTGAAATCTGGTGGCGGATGATGTTGACTAGAATGAGGTCTGTTCGATTTGTGTAAAGTTGTGGATCATCCAAGCACCCTAACACGAATATGCAAATATCAAACATTATTGATTCATAACGTAAACTATTACTCTGTACTGTATACAGTAAATGCTGTTACTACAAACTGACGTGGCAGCATTTTGAAACACGGCTTGCATTTTGACAAATCGGATATTATGATCAGATTTCATTCAACCATGGAACGAAAACGAGACAGTTAATTCTAATTAGAAAATCAGTGATATAAATCAACTATATAACGTGATTTAAAAACAGCCTTTTTTGTAGTCCCTAGGAATACTTCTAATGAAACCACGTTCTTCATTTCAATCTGTGGCGTTTGGCATAAAACTAGACTGATTCAGGGACCCTCATACCACTTCGCAGGACAGTCCGAGTACTAAAAATCATATCTCTCACAAAGTCACTTACCTCCAAAGTCATCGACGATTTAAGTTTAAGATCGGCCCTTCTTTAATAAACTGTAAATTGGCAAACTGTATCTAGTGAAGCCCTGTAGTACCATTCAGTTTTTGTGGTAACGTTCACTAAAAAGCACTATCCATGAATGACCAAGAGCCACATTACTTACTATTGGAACCAGGCTATGTCACCAACAAAATGCGTGTTTTTTTTTATTAGGTTGTTGCTTCTTTAGTATGCATTCAGAATACAGTATGCTCTAGTTTTTGAATAATAGCCATTCGACGTCCTAGTACTGTATTTGAAATTCGTATTCCTAGAGAATTTCGATTTCAACTGCTATTGGGACCCAGAATTGAAACGAAGCACCAGGTTAACTGAATCACCAGGCACTTCGATTTGGGTTAAGTCTTTGACTAGTTTACTTGGTCCCCTGGTCTGGTCATGTATCCTTTACTTAAATGGTGATCCAGTTAACCTGGTGCTTCGATTCACCTATGGTTCAATAGCAGTTCAAAATCGAAATTCTTTAGGAATACGATTTAGAAATATAGTACTGGGACATCGAGTGGATATTTTCCAAAACTGGAACAATTTGTTGCCATACTATATTGCTATGTATACGTATAAAAATGCACCAAACGAACAAAAACACATAGTATGTTGGTGACACAGGCTGCTTTCAATAAAAGGTGCTATTAATTCACTGCGTAGTACTTTTTTATGAACATTACCGCAACAATTGAACGACTTCAAAGTGCTTCACTGGAAACAGTTTGTCAGAAGAATTACTGATGGGCCGCCGATATTGACATTGGTTTTGCAATAGGCTGATCTTGAAGTTAAATTATCGATAACTTTGGAACTAAATGAACTAAATAACTAAATGGTTTTCAGTATTAAACTGAAAATCATGCTGAAAAAAAGCTTAAATAACTTTACACGCTCGAAGAAACATTTTCTTATACATGAACCATGTATCGGTCCGATGTCGGATCTGTCCATAATCGCGTTGTCATTCGGCTGGCGGCATACAAAACAAATATTATTTGAAATACCTGTACTTTCAAATACTGTCCTGTGCCAGTATTGGTAGCAGTACAGTTCGGATAAAATTAAATGTACAAACTACAGTATAGCTAAATATGTTACATACACGACAGTTCGCAGGCAATAACTCCAGTTGGAGTACAGTTTTGGCTTTTAACATCCTTGATTTCAGCTTCCCTCCATTTTCCTTTTTTATAACGGTGACACTTTTCTTGCTCGTGGCCTACCAAAAAAGAATACATATTAAATAACTGATGCTTCGCTGTCAACTTACGTGCGTACAAAACTATAATCAGTGTTGGTTATCATGCATTTTGCCCAAGTAACAATCATAAACAAGGTGAATAGTATAATCGGCTTGAAAACACAGATGCATACCTATTTCCGTTGCCTTTAGGATTAAATGTCTGACAGCCTGAGTGGGAAATGAACCCTCAACTTTTGAGACCAAAGGATGAAGGTCCACCGCTGAAACGTACTAACCACCCAGCCGCGTATCAGTATAGCTCATAAGTGAAGCTTATGAATTTAGCCTCGAAGTTCGAAGGTTCAATTCCCGCTCCATCGGTCCGACATTTAAGTCCAAAAGGCGACGGAAATATGTCCTCTTCTGTGTTTATATTCCCAAGTAATAAATAACAATTTTGCAGGGTAAAACGAAATGATTAAGTTCCTCACTACGGAGATCGAAAAGAAAAAGGGAAAATTCAATCCAGTTAATACTAGTGATAGCGAGGAAATGCATCTAGATAAATTGGGAGGAATCATATAGAAAATGCTACCATACGTGGCGAAATGTCGAATTGAAAACATATAAGGTGACAAAACAAACTGTGTGCATATTTATTTTTTGTTTATTTATGCAAATGGTGGATTCACTACGATTGTGAGGTTCCTGTTTATTTATCACTCCTTTATGACCACTACGAACGCCTCACGCACAGTGCAAACTGCTAAGTAAAACGATGAACAATGAGCAATGCACTGTCTCACTTGGCCTACGAGACCGAATCGTCACAAGCAAGGGAATCTAAAAATGTATTCCTACCCAAAGTAGCACTGGCTACCAAAACGAGATATTCAAATACAAAGTAATACAAGCGTGTAGCTTCCTTTTTTAAATCGCTTTTAATTCCTTAACAGCCATTATGATTCATCACACAATGAAAATTATTAAGTCCAACCACAAAAACAAAAAGTTATCTACGTATGGGATCCCCGGGTAACCTAGCACAGCGAGGAAAGTGCTGCCGAGGGAAGAGAACCATGGTCTCAAGGCACGAGAACACAAGATCAAACTTGACAATTTTGTTTACAGCATCTATTTCTTTCGTACTTGATGTTAAATAGGCTAGACCGATTTGAAAGAAAACTGATAGGTAGGAATTTCTTTGAATCTGTGTCAAACGTTGCATGCCCACGTAATGTTGCGATAAAATCAATTCTTGAGAGGGAAGGCATATCATTCTAAAAGTGCAAGCAGAAATTTTTTTTTAATGTTGTAGTTTGTTTAAATGTTGTAGTTCGTTATTATTTGCCCCGAAAGTAATTCTTGGCAGTGGAGGGAGCAAAGGTAATCCCATACCATTTTAATTTAACAATTTTATTATTTTGTTGTGTTTCCAGAAAACTGTATCAATGGCATGGTATACTAATAATGATATCAATCACACTGACATTGTACAATTGTTGTGATTCAGCTTGATGGCCCAAATACTACTAAACGAAGAGGCCAAACGTACGGGCGGTTGGTCAGCTGCACTCAACAATTTCTAAAATGGGCTAACTGCACTTGGACTAGTAGCAGTCATTGGATCAACAGCATTTTGGGGCTGGTTGAACTTGCTATAGCACGGAGGGGTGAAGGGTGACTATTAATTTATTACAAAACTTTACTAAAATCCTGTATCTGTGTTAGAGATGTATTTAAACTGCTTTCTATAGTAAAACACACACCATTTTTCCGAAAAATCATAAACGCAGAGTATGTTCACGCCTTTTCACCGTATTTTCCGGCACATTTGATTGGGAAGACTTTAGGAAGTTTATCAAAACCGCGCGAAGCACGGCCTCCTAAACTTCTTAATGAGCACTTCTGCATACGGTTCGAGCACGTGATTATGATTAAAATGCAGCCACAAACGAGTAAAGGATTCATAACAGAGCATGTGGTAATTTGGTATTTATTTTCATTTGGAATTGATATACACGCGAATTGTTATACACCCTTCTTTTCTTATTTTTACTGGATGTACCATGGAGTGCTGCTGACCAAGCGAGTGCACTTGATAATCTGAACTAATCCATTGAGTGCAGCTAGCCCTACGCTAAAGCGTGGTGATGTGATGGAAAAGAAGCGACCATTGAATGGACAAGAAAGGGACATCTTACCAAGCTAACAAGATCATTGTATTGCCAACTCTTCTAGTGGCATTACACACCACGAGAATATGTCATAAAGTTCGCGGCAAGAAAATTCATTACCATTGCAGAAACTACCATTAAACCCATCTAAATTTTAGACGTTATTCTCACCAAAGAAGGGCGTTTGCGATCTTAAAATTGCAGCTGATGCATCCCTGCACACAACAGAGAGGTGTAATTTGGGGATCATAACAGCCGTTTTACATGTAGTGTAGTTCCTACATTTCGTTTGTCTTTTTTATTTGCATTTTTATTTGATGGATCGTCGTTATCTACACGTTTCTAATTTATGCCTAGGTGTGTGATGAATGTTTAAGAAGTTAGCAGTGGACCAACCTTGATGGCATTCTGCCCGGCATGTCTTGCTGAGTCAATGGCCCCTTTTTCATGTATTCCTTTATCCAAGATCTGTGACTCTTCATTTAGTAGTACTGGACACCATCAAGTGGATCACTACTTAAACTGCTTTTAAATTGGCTCGAACACAATTTGTTTACAACAATGAATTCGAACACAAATAATTTTCACTTTACTTCGCTTTGTGGGGGCGAATTCACTTCCACATATTGAAGCTGTAAAGGATTTGGGAGTATGGATTGTCGCAAATCTTGTTACTTGCATGTTTGCTGGGGCCAATGGCTAATCTTACTCTTGGGTGTCCATTCTTACATAGGTGGACATTATCTAAATCTTGTAATTCAGTTTCTGGTTCCTGCTTCTAGAACTTTCCATTACCCAGAATACCCTGACTATTTCGTGGTTGTCAGGGGCAACAAAAACGTATTTAAGTAATGGGCCAGCATGGAAAAATCAGAAAGCCTTCGGGCCAGCCACCCGGCTGGTCCTCCCTCAACCCCTGCTAGGTCTTCTGGTTAGGGGTATTTCTGGCTTATTAGGCCTCTAGTAGGCCCAATTGTGGTTAGGCTTTTCCCTCCAACCTAACAAGCCTCTTTACCCTAATTTAAACCCAAAGTTCCCCAACCCTTTCCCCAGTCGTTTGGTTCAGTCTAATTTTGGTTAGCTCTCCTACTTTGCTATTTTTTCGTCATGAATTGCAAATGATTTGTGTTTTAGCATTCATTACAATAAAATTGTAGAGGCAGCCCGACAACGAGCTGCTATTATTCGAAAATTCTTCCGTTCAGGGGATCCTAAGAACTTGGCTTGGGCTTAAAGTTTACATGAAACTTATACTCGGATACGCAAGCCCGGTTTGGTCACCCCACTTACTTAAAGACATTGACCTGTTGAGTCGGTCCAATGCAGGTACACTAAGACGTTGAAAGGTGTATCCAATTTACCATATAGCGATCAACTAAATGCTCTGCGGTTGGAATCTCTTCAATTGAGAAGACTAAGGGCAGACTTGCGTCTGCCTTATTTACTTTTACGTGGTCAATTTAGTGTGGATTCAAGCCATTTTTTCGAGTTCCGTTCTGCTGATAGGACGAGGGGACACTCCTGGAAACTGGTGGTAGCTTATTTCAGGACAAATACCGGGACAATCTTAACCAAAACCAATTGTCAATCTTAATAAAGATAATAAAAAATAATAATAATAATAAAATTTCGTGCAGTTATTGCAAAGGTCAACTGGTGTCCGCTAATATCCAGCCAGATTTAAAAAAAATCCCAAGCGATGTTCTTAATATTAAAATGATTTCTGTACAACTAATATGTACAACTGTATATGCGGTTTTGTATGTAATTATTTAAAATTTTTAAGAAGAAAGAATAAAAAGAAATTTCTATTTGCGCATAAAGAAAAACGGAACATGGAAGGACATGCCATTAATACCAGACCGAAATATTCAAATTTTTTTTACTAAGTTATGCTTCGTCATATGCAATTTCGAATAAAAATTGGAGAATTTCATTCTAACAAAAATCTCTAATTTAAACGACTTTTAAAACAGGACAATGTTTGAGCTTCAACTACCATTGCAAGCAATTTGTACCAACAACTTACAACTCTATTGCTTAAGAAAAATTAAACTACGATGCATTATTATATTATTTTCTTAAGAAACATTGACATTAAGAAAGACCTGGTTTCTCCCCCCCCCCCCCCACTTTCCCTCACATTTGGAGATGCCATCGTGGACCATTGTGTCTCTGGTAGGTCTAACCTTGGTGGTAGGGCATTCGTGACCCCAACCCAATACCTGCAACCCTTCCTCCTTCCTCTGCAGTCAAGCCGTCATCGTCGTTTTAAACTTTAAATTTTTTTTTTTTTTTGGTAATTTACAATTTTTTTTTAGTTTTAACATCGGATGGCTGTCAGTGACCACCAGGTCCTTGTCATTTCCGGTACCTACATTATTATTATTATAATAAAACGTGATATTAGATTTAGATCGCCGTCAAGTACATGATTTATTGTTGTTGGAGCTTAATTGTTTTTTTATTCGATCACCTTGCGTGTGTTTCTGCTGTTATCGACATAGTGTTTACAAAACGATAAATCCAGTTTCAGTTTGCTGCTACCTCCTCCCCACCCAGCCCAAAACATTGTTTCCATTTTTTTTTTGGGGGGGGGGGGGTAATTCCTTCCTGAATGACATTATTGCCACTGGACTTTTTCGGTCCATCATGTCCTTGTGGAATGCCATCATCTTGATGGTGTTCATCACGTTTCCATCTTTTGTGAGATTTAGCAAGGTAATTAATTGGGTGACGAATCTGTCCCCCTGTCCAGGTTTTTTTTATATTTTTGCAGAAGCTACACTTTTACATGATAAGATCTGGATTTGGGGATTTGATTAACCGCTCTTCTCTGTAATGTGCGGCGGATTGGCAACCCGAACCACTGCATTGTGACTGAGGATGGCGCTAATGACCTAGGTGTTGACGCACACACATAGCTTAAGTACTGGCCCAAATTCTAATAGAAAGATCAAGACTTAAAATTCATCAAAGAGTTGAGAAAATGCGTCAAGAGTACTTGTAAACATCACAAAAGGTCTCAAACGTTGACCATGCTAATTAGGGATCTACCATTTGGGATGTACCATTTGGGCTTTTGTTGTCCCTGTTATGTCTGATGCTATCATGCAGTCAGCATGAAGTTTTAATGGTTTTACAACGTGATCAGACTTTTCTTTAAAATGAAAACTAATTTTTTTAAATTTGTTGGTAAGTGTCAAGAAGGGCCTGTGCAACAGCTATACATACGATATCACACACAATGCCTTACCACCTTAAATTGTCACAGTGATAAATTGTTTTCTAAGACTTTCTCGTGGTCATACCTTGCCACCACAAAGTAGAATTTAGAATGCCTAAGATTCAGAGAATTTGGCACCTTGCCACCAAGAAGAATGAAAAATAACTTATGTCCTGAATCGTCTATGAAAAAATAGTTTGAAAGTCATCTGATGAAGCAAAAGCATTTCCCCTCATCTTTAAACTTTACTTAGATGACCACCACTAGTCGATTGTTTGAAGCTTTTCATTGATGTATTGTTTGCCTAAATTAGGCACCATTTAGGCAAAGTGTAGGAGATATCTTGTGGATGTAGAAAGTGATACTCAGGCATGGCGGCTTTTGAAGGAGTATGAACTGGGACCATGCCCAGTGAATGTCGAACCTGATCGTAATTTACACAGCAGCAAGTGAGTCGTGACATGCTTCCTTCATGGCCTCATCTCTTGGCATGCTTTGGCTGCCACCTTTCTGTGATAGCCAGTGGTGTTAGCTACCCGGTGCAGGATCATGGATATGTGGATTCCGGCCTTGCCGAGAGCCATGCAGGGGATTTTATTTTGCTATGGGGCACACCCCCGAGACTGTTTGTAGACTTTTCATGCCTTCTTCTTCTTTCCCTCTTCCCACACAATTTCTTCTTCTTCTCTGTCTACTAACAAGTACTAGAGGAGAGAAACTGAGAGGGTTCTGCCTAGTGCCCAGTTATAAGATAATAATAAAAGTTTGGAACTAGACCAGAAATACTGGGTGCTGATGGGTAAGGGCCGAGATGTCACAGATCTAGGCTCGCTTGTAGTGCACAAACCCCTGAAAGGGATATGTGGGTCAGATCCAAAGGAAGTCTTTCAGCTGACGCTTGGGATACCTTGAGGATGCAGAAAATGAAGCACAGGCAAGGAGTCTTTTGAAGGTGTGTGGACTGGGCCATGCCCAGTGCATGTCGAGCCTAAACAGCAGTGAGTGAGTGGTGACATGCTTGTTTGAGGGGTCTTAGTGATGAAGCCACCCTGAAAGAATTCAAATCACAAGGCGTTATGGCTGTGAGGCAGTTGACGAGGAATGGTTAAAATGGTGTCCAGTCAACGAAAACCTTTTTCCATACCGCTTATACAACAGTTGCACATTACTGCAGGATAGCTGCAGTTGAAGGTCAGGTGCTATGTCCCGAATTCGATGTGGTGTTTCCGCAGTCAATGCTTTGGCCATGCCAGCGGCTCATGCAAGAGAAAGCCTACCTGTGTTTCCTGTGTGCAGGCAGCCAATGAAGGTGCCAATTGTTGCCAATAAGATGCGATTGGGTGGTTTTGGTAATACCAACATGAAGGAACTATAGCCGCAGTCAATTTACTACACTTGTAACTTCTACAGGTATGACCATGCAGTTCCTCAAGATTTAAATGAACGCAACTTGGAAAATTACCATCAGTTATCAGAACCAAGCCTCTTCACGGGTATGCTGTTTAAATGTAGAGGAGTATTGAGTGTAGGAAATAAAAGTGAAAGACAGGCTTTCTTAATCATAGTCTCAGAAGAAGGCAAAATATCGGCAACAGTACCAACTTGAGCTTTTGCAAAATATAGCAGTGCACCAACACCAGGCCCGGTCTACTGATTTAGTAGATTTGTGAACTGAACTCAGTTCTTTGAAGAGGATGGTGAGTGTGCTGCTTCCTCTTATGATCCAGCAGCATCCTTCATTTCAGGGTCCTTTGAGTCTATTGGACCAAGTAGCTGCCTTACTGTGAACATCTGCCCAGCCAGCAACTGCTCCCACAACTGCTGCTGCTCCTCTATCAGTACTTATCCTGATACTGCGGTCACTTCTACTACTGCTCCTCCTCCTGCTACTTACGCCCACAAAGAGCGCACCAAAGAAGGTATTAAAGAAAGTTACTACCATTAAAGCCTTGACTCTGCCAGTGAAAACGCCACCACCAGATTATGTAGTGAAACAGTCCTTAGACCACCATCTGATTGAGGGGTTGGTGCAGTAAATTCTCTCTCTCATTCTCGGAGGCTATCCCCTTCATCCAAGGACAACTTCATCCTGGATCTCACTCCATCTTTGGATTAGGTTGAGAATTCAGATGCTTTCCAGTTCAATGTAGGGTACGTGAGGAGGAAGAATTAAATCTTTAGCCTATCCTTGTGACTATACATAGCTGTTCAAGCTGTGAATATTTTTGTCGCAGTGGCAACCTTCGTGCTGTTGCCTACGGGAGAGTTTTTATGGCATCAGATAATCCAGTTGTTCAAGGATATTCTGTCCACTGTCTGGAAACAGACACTGTACCCCTCGTGAAAGGTGGAGTTCTGGTTCACCACTCTCTGCCGCAAGGCAGTGTGCCCCTGTGCCCTAGAATTCAGGTGGTAGCAGTTCGAGTTTCTTTCCAACTGGACAAGAGGTCTGTTCACTTTATCAATACCGGGTGAGGTCTTTGGGGTTGGATACTTGATCCACCAGCTTCCAGTCCCCTTCCTCTTGCTGGGAAACTTTAACAGACACCTCGTCTAGTGGGGAGGACCTATTACTGACAACAAGAGTAGGACCCTTGAGGAGTGGATGCGTTAGGGGTCCATTTGTATCTGGAATGCAGGAGCCATGGCACAATGTAATATGGCCATGGGCAATTGGCAGTGGGCTTATGATTTTACTTGCTAGCCATCCCAGTTCATTTCTCTTGGACTGTTGCTTTGGATCAGGATGGGACCAATCACCTCCCCTTTGTGTTGCCCACAATGCAAGGGAGTTTTGTGGCCTGAGTTTTGATGGGCACTTAAACGAGTTGATTAGTCTGCCTTTGCTGAGGCTGCTGTCTTTCAGCATGCAGTGCAGGATTTTGCTAATGTGGATTAACTTCACTGATTTTATCCTTGCTGTTGCTTATGTTATCATCCTGCGCACGTCCACAAAGTCAAGACAGGGTCCGTGGTGGACGTCGGCCTGTGGGTAGGCTATTCCGGTCCACAGGCAAGCATTGCATGCATTTAAGGTTAACCCAACAAATGAAAACTTTATAGCCTTTAAGCACTGCCAAGCCCATGCAGGATATGTCATCTTAGACGCTAGGCATACCTGATGGTCGGCTTATGTTTCGTCTGTCACATGTTCCACACCATCACAGCAGGTGAAGAAGAAGATACGCCAAATCTCAGGGGAAAATATGTCTTCTCTGGTGGCAGAGTTAAGGAGGCTAATGCCGTGATATCTTCCATGCCGGGTTATCATTTTTAACATCATACAGGTTCTGTTGAGAACTTCATGGCGGTGTAGATCGCACTGTCATGTTACGCCACTACCGAGCATTTGTCCACAGCAAGTTTGATTATGCTTGAATAATATATGGTTCCAGATATTGGAGACAGCACCACAGTGGCCTGGGTATGACGAGTGGGGTGTTTCGGACATCTCCAGTGGTCAGCCTCTATGCTGAAGCCTCACAACCACCATTGGCAATTCACAGGGAGCAGCTAGCCATTCAGTATACTGCGCAATTGCTTACTGTACGAACCAGTCCTGCTTGACCCAAGGTTTTTGTACCAGAATGCGGAGATGCAGATGTCGGGTGGAGTAAGGTTGATTTCCGTGATAGGCTCCAGTAGTCCTGTCGGAACATGCCTTTTGAATACCCTGTGCCTTGAGACTCAGGGAGATGCCGGTGACCCCTTGGCATGTCCCAAGTGGCATTTTTACATTCCGTCTGGCATCCCTCCAAACACATTTCAATCCACCAGCAAGGTACTTGCAGGAGTTCCAGCAGTAGTGTTATCATACACGTCGGATATCAGCTGCTTTGCAATGATAGGCCGAAGTCAGAAGTTGGTGTGCCAGGTGCTTGTGTGTATGAGGCAGTGACCGATTCCCAAAGCCTTCCTGGAAGGGATTTTGTGCTTTTGGTGGAGCTTCTGATCTGGCACTCAGTCTGGCTGTTGAATGGATCCATGACCTTTGGGGCACGCATTTATCATCTTTAGTGATTCCATGAGTACTCTGGTATCCTTGGCGACATACAACCCTTGGCACCCCTTTACTCAGTGAGTCGAAGCTCTGCTTTTCCACTTGCGTGGCCAGCAGAACCCTTTCATTTTTTGCTGGATCATGAGCCATGTTGGGATAGTGGGAATGAGCAAACTGCTGCTGCAATGAAGGGGCCCTTTCTGGTCCTCTCGAAAGGAATCCTAGCCTTGTTCCCATGGATGCCTTTCCCCAACACTACTTTTGATATTGCATGCTGCTTGGCAAGAATTGTAGGACATACAAAGAAACTTAAAAAAATTCCTGCAGAATACACTTGTAAATTAAAAGCCATAAAGTGGCAAACAAGATGGCAAAATTTTGAAGGCTTAATATGCACTGTTCAAGAATGCACTCGACTTGTCACCGCAGTCACTGAGATAGTCATGGGCCACAGCAGATGTCGGTGCCACCCAAGGTGGCAAAACTTCAATAATGCCATTTCATTTGTGACATCAACTGAAGTAAAATAATGCATGATAACCTTTCCTAATGGGCAGCTGTCTTATTTTTTTGCAAGGTACCTGTTTTTGCACATATTGCAATTATGCGCATTCCACTGAACATTACAATATAGTCAGGGAGCAGTTGTGGGAAATTTAGGGCTACTGTGCCAACTTTGATTTTTCACTTGGGAGTTGTTGTTTACATCCCAAGGAATAGTTTTCCACATGTTGCCACCTTGTCACTACGTATTTAATGTATTAGGCATTAAAGATGGCGGCCAAAATGGCACCCAATTTTGCCATTTGGCCTATTATGCAAGAACCGTTAGTGATACGCAAAAACAGTAGAGATAAAAGTTGTTTGCAATAATGTAATCTACAATGTTTTTCCAATACATTTTTTTGATATCGCCTATGGTTTTCGAGAAAAATAGATTTTCGGCCATTTTCTGGCTAATTTAATGCTAACAGACGTCTCAATTTGTCAACTTACAACTTTCAACTGCTGCTGCATCGTTTCTAATTCAGGTGGATGGCTTCAACTAGACTCCTTCAAAAGGTGGGAGTGTCTTCTCTGCAACAAGGGTCGTTCAAAGGGTCTACGACTGTTAGGAACCGAGTTACGCCCGTTTAATTAGGGGCTGATATTACAGTCATTGTTGGATTTTTCGCTCAATTTCAACTTTCAACTGCTATTCTGACACGTCTAATTTAGGTGGATAACTCCGATTAGATTCGTTCGAAAGGTGGGAATGTCTTCTTTGCAACATGTGTATTTGAAAGTGTCTACGACTGTTAGAAACCGAGCTACACCCATTTTACTAGGGGCTGGTATCACAGTAACTGTTGGAATATTTGCTCTTTTTCAAATTTCAACTTCTATTGTGACGTGTATAATTTAGTAGATGACTCCTATTGTGACGTGTATAATTTAGTAGATGACTCCTATTAGATTCGTTCGAAAGGTGGGAATGTCTTATTTGCAACCAGGGTACTTTAAAGGGTCTAAGAATGTTAGAAATCGAGCTACGCCCGTTTTACTAGGGACTGGTACCACAGTCACCGTTGGATTTTTTGCTCATTTTCAACTTTCAACTTCTGTGGTGACGTTTCTAATTTAGGTAGATCCTTTCAACTACCCTTGTTGAAAAGCAGACATTGTCACCTTTCAAATGAATATAATTGGAGTCATCTGCCTAAATTAGAAACGTGTCAGCAACAGATGAAAGTTCCAAATCAGTGAAAAATCTGATTGTGCCTCCTGGTATCATCGGCCATTTATGGTTCGTCACGTGTTTGTTGAGTGTCGCCATCTTGGTGGTGTTTGTGCCATTTCCACCTTCTGCAAGTCATAGCGAGTCAATTAGCGATGAGTCTGTCTTCGTATACGGTTTTATTTTTTTTTTTTATTTTTTCAGGAGGTTCAAAGATAGGATAACATATTTTCTGGGATTTGACTGCCATCTCTGTCATGTGTGACTAGACAGACTACGGACGGTTCCTACAGAAGGCTCGGACAACGTAGTTGCAATAAACGTTAGTTCGGTTTAATACACTACGGTTTGACCCCCAAAGAAAAACTTACATTTACAGAGCAGCGTGAACCAAAACAGCCACCACCAACCATAGCAAACCAGAAACCCCAGCAAGACTAGCAACAATGTCCAAAGGTTACTAACCACGAAAACGCTTACAACAATATAGGCATGCAAACACTGTGTACCCCGCGTCAATTAAGCACCTTCAGTAAATAATTCAATAGCTAAAAGATAGTCAGTTTCGTAGCATATATTTCCAACTATGCAAAATACCAAGCCGACCATACTAAAAAAATAAACAAACGTTGACATCATATGCAGCGAAGATAATTTACATTTACCTGGAGCTGGTAATACAATTGCAGTTTCGTTCTGAAGCACAGGATGTCGTTCAAAGGCAAGCTGAAATGCTGCCCTTTTATAGTAGGGGCTAGCGGCTAACTGCTTGCCACCAACAGCTTTGCAGTACTGATCAGCTTCAGCGGATGATTTTAGGGTAGAATTAGAGATGAACAACCAACAACTTCCGAAATACTGAATGCAGCCTCGTGGGTACACTAAATAGTCCACTAAAAACAAAAATGGTTTAGAAAGTCAGCCAGGGTTTAGAAAAAAAAATCAGATGTTGTGAAAAAAAGGTACATTAAAAAACCACTAGACAATTGAACAGATAAAAACACAGTAACTTATCTTTCCCAGATGGCGTATTCTGTCTTCACTAGTTAAATGCAAAAACGTAGATGATAAAAACAAGCAATA
>JAHWFP010205532.1:0-10582 GCA_023313725.1 Lithobius niger | reverse complement strand
CACAATCTTCACTACTCAGAAGTCTGAAGAAGGTGGAAGATTGTGGGTCAACACCTACACAGTTAATGCCACCGAAAATTCGCTGCGACTCTTAACGGAAAAACCAAATGGAGTAGACAAATTTTTGGTAATACGTACGTTTGGACTTTAGATTGTGTTGGTGGTTACAGTTACGAGGTGGTTTGTAAATTTTTGTTGTCTTACCATTTGCCTGCTGGTTGCAGCCAGTCTAATGTGTAAATATTTATTGTTTTTTTTTCTTTTTCTTCGTTACTCAGAGGTTGTTTAATACCCTTGGGCGCTACAACCAATTTTAAATAAATAAATAAATAACATTTTTCACTTGAATGAATCCTGTTGTGCGGCTTCATATATACAAACTGTGAACACGTAGCATCACACAGTAAGGTTTCTCGCCTGAATAAATTCAGTACCGTAATGCACATTCAAATCCCCTATACGTGAATGTGCAGCATCACATAATGATCACTCAAAGGCTTTCTCATCTGAATGAATTTTGCTGTGCACCTTCAAATCCACCACACGTGAAAATGCAGCATCACACAATTCGCATGTAACAGGTTTATCACCGGAATGAGTCCTAATATGTCGCTTCAAGTTATCCGTACGTGAAAAAGCAGCATCACACAATTTGCACTTAATAAGTTTCTCACCAGAATGTATTCTACCGTGAGACATCAAATGATCCCTTCGTGAAAAGGCAGAATCACACAACTCACACGTAAAAGGTTTATCAGCTGAATGAATCCTACTATGTCGCTTCAAGCAACGTGTATTTGAAAATGCAGCATCACATAATTCGCACCTAAGTTTGTCACCTGAATGAATCCTACTGTGCGACTTCAAATTGCTCAATTCTGAAAATGCAGCATCACACAATACACACGTAAAAGGTTTCTCACCTGAATGAATCCTGCCATGTTTCTTCAAGTCACCCGTATTTGAAAATGCCTTATCACAGAATTCGCACTTAAAAGGTTTCTCACCTGAATGAATCCTACTGTGCAACTTCAAATTCCCAGAATGTGAAAATGCGCGCTCACACAATTTGCACTGAAAAGGTTTCTCACCTGAATGAGTTCTACTGTGCGACTTCAAATTTCCCACACGTTTAAATGCAGCATCACACAAATCGCACTTAAACGGTTTCTCACCTGAATGAATTCTACTGTGCGACTTCAAACCGGCCACCCATTTAAATGCAGCGGTACACGATTCGCACTTAAAAGGTTTCTCACCTGAATGAATACTACTGTGAGACTTCAAACCGCCCACTCGTTTAAATGCTGCATCACATAATTCGCACTTAAACGGTTTCTCACCTTTGTGAATTCTACAGTGCGACTTCAAACTTCCTACTTGTGAAAATGCAGCATCACACAATTCACACTTAAAAGGTTTCTCACCTGAATGAATTTTACTGTGAGACTTCAAATTCCCCAATTGTATACATGCAGCATCACACAATTTGCACTTAAAAGGTTTTTCCCCTGAATGAATCATACTATGTCGCTTCAAGTCACCGGTACATGAAAATGCAGCATCACACAAGTCGCACCTATAAGGTTTCTCACCTGAATGAATCCTACTGTGCAACTTCAAATTCCCCGATTGTGAAAATGCAGCATCACACAATTCGCACTTAAAAGGTTTCTCACCAGAATGTGTTCTACCGTGAGACTTCAAATGATCCGCTCGTGAAAATGCAACACCACACAATTCACACTTAAAAGGTTTCTCACCTGAATGAATCTTGCTGTGCGACTTCAAATGAGCCTTTTGTGAAAATGCAGCAACACACAATCCGCACTTGAACGGTTTCTCACCAGAATGAATTCCACTGTGCTGGTTTAGAGTCCCCACTTCCGAAGACGCAGTATCAAACACTTCACACTTAACAGTTTTTCCCCCAGAATGCCGTCTACTAAATCGCTTCGAGTCACCCATTTGTGAAAAATGCAGCAGTTTTCTGTAAACTACGCTTCCGCTGTATGGCACCGAACCGCTTGATGAGTAATTGTTGGTTGATATTTTGCTTTTGTTTTTAGTTTGATATGTACAGTCGTACATAATTTTTAAATTAAATTAAATTAAATTAAATTAAAATTAAATTCTGAAACTGCCTATTTAGTGGAGCTGCAGAGAAGAGCTGCAAGAATGATGGCTGTAATTGGGCGAGGGATATTTGTGTCACGGGATAAAATAAGTGACCTGGGCTGGACCACTTTGGAGATAAATACTGCCTCATCCACTGACTCTCCCGTTTCGAATAGCGACTGGTGATTTTATGCTATACCGTCTGGATTTTAGGAGACACCCCGACTACAGTTACGAAACAACCAATCCAGGAAGATGAAGCTGTTTCGGTGGCAAAGGAACTTTGTTCCCCTCTCGATCTTTCCTGACTGGAATACAATGCCAGCTGCGAGTGTTGGGTGACAACGCGACTTCTTCTGAACTGCCTTTGCGGGTGGTTGCACAACTGTATGTCAGTTTGGACACACGTCTTCCTTTTAGTGGCTTCTGTATTTTTGCTTCGTATCCAGCTTGGGCGAGCGAAAATTATTTTACTTGTAGGTTTCTTACAAGTATACACTGGATTATTTTCTTTAACACTGCATTCAACTGACCCCAGTTCAAACAATAATTTCAACCTTTTCCACCTCTTTGTAATTGCCTTTAGGAAAAGGGCGGCAATTTATACATTACAAAAAGGGCAGTGGTACAATTATTCTCTCAACAATTCTGTTACGTTAAATACAATGGCTCGCTACATGTGCTATACAGAAACATGTCAAAGCGTGCACATTTATTTGCAGTGTTTTGTCTTGCTCCGTGGTGTTCCTATTAATACAGGTCAGCTGCTTTGGTTCAAATTTCACAAGTATACTTCATTTTAATATATTTTCTAGCCAGAAACCAATTTCTTATTGCTATGATCACGAACTTTTACACTACCGCACTATGTGCTGTAAATCTGAATCATATGACTCAGTTTGGCCAGTAGAGGTAAGCACAAATCACGGCAAATATTTTCCGGACATGGCCAGTCTACACACGGACTAGGCGTTTCAAACTATGGGAGTCTTAAACCTGATTACACTTTGGTTGCGGCACTTCAACATAGGTGCACACCACGACGGTTACTATAGTTACAAATCTTATTAAAACTTCAGCTACACTCCCAAGTTTCCATTGCGAGGTCTCAGGCGACCAAACAATCCTACACTACAAACATCACGAATCATCACTGTCATCATCACGGTGTCATCATCACAACATCATCATCATGATGCAGGACGAAATGGTAGACGATGTCAAACAGGTATGAATTGCAAATGAATGGAAACTTTTGGGACAGAAATTACTTATCCTCTTCTCGTATTACTTTCTAGAACTACAACTATTCAGAAAATCAGAGAACGTTTATGTACAGCAGACGTACAGCATCAAGACAGACAGGAACCGGAACCGCGCAGCAATAAGGCCAGTAGGCCCAGAGTAATTATCTGCAAAGCCAACTGAGATAATTTGCATTTTAAACCCTACATTACTCAGACGTGTGCGCCGTTGCGCCAAGCCGCCTCTGGTAAGTTGCTTTCTCGGCACGCCGCTGCCTCCCTTATTCTGCTAGTGCTTTTAACAATTTATTGCAGTACAAAGGGTCGACTTATTGAGATACTTATTGACTTATTGAGTGCTTCAAGATTGTGAGAGGACGATACTTTTTGGGGGGGAATTCTTTACGCCCGCTGCTACCACCAGTCTTCGGGGTAACTCCCTGAAGATCTGAATCATGTGACACTCTTATGTCAGAAAGAACTTCTTATCTGTTCGTGTTAGCAGTATTTAACCCTATAAATCAGGGGCGGATTTAACGGGGGTCGGGGGGACAGGAAGCGGTGCCCTCCCCCCCCCCCCACCCAAGGGCCTTCAGCGTAAAAGGGCCTTCATGGGCCTTAATGGTAAAAGGGGCCTTCATTTCCCAGGCATTAGTAGTGCAAAAGTGTGAAATAGAACTAACAAAGAATGTTTACTAATAGATTCAGGTAGCAACAAAAAAAGGTCCTCAGAATTTCGGGAAGGCCTTGCCCCCCCCCCCTTCCCCCCGGCTGTTTCCTTAAATCCGCCATGGGTATAAAATCTTGGTGGTAGTAATGAATGGAACGCTCTCCCCGATGAGGTGTGTCTGGCACGCACCATAGACAAATTCAAAGCAGCCCTCGACAAACATTTACACTACCTGTAATTCTCCTGTTCTCACTTTCCCTACACTTCCACTTTTTCTCTTCAGCTACAAGTCTCTGGCTTTGCTGTATCTCCGCTATTACACTAAGTAATAGATATCCGTGAAGTAGACCCGGTTATCCCAAAATAATTGATCGTCTACGAGAAACGGAACAGTCCAAATATCGAGGGATGCTAAATCGCACGAGCGTGTTAGTGCGAATTCGATTTTACTACCCCGAGATTTTTGGACTGTACCGTTTTGAGCAAACGATCAATTATTTCGGATAACCGGGTCTACTTCACGGATATGTGTTTTAATGGTAAGGTGTGACGTCGAGCCAACATATCAAGTTATTTGAGATTTAAAAACATTTTATTTGAACATTTTATTTGTGAATCGTCATGTAAATTCCTGAACTCAAACTTCCGGTTTAAACTACCTGTCTACGAAAATCTCACGTGCGGGAGGACGTCCCTATATCCAGTCCCAGTCACCGACGTTTGTGTTTAAGGTAAGACCGTATTTTATCTACTTTATTAGTTTAAAATGTGCTATACGTTTGAGTCTCGTAGGTTTTTAGGTGTGTTTAGAAAGTGTCAGTAGCCTAGTTTTCGTACCGTCGGAACGAAAGGTTGCCGGGTCCGGCTCGGATCATTCTTCCATGGATGGGTGTGGGGAGGGGGACTGGCATAGTACGCGTGGTTTTTTTTATTTTCGTGTTAGTGCGGAAAATGTCGCCAGGTTACAAATGTGCTATTCGCTTGAGTATGTTTTTAGGTGTGTTTACAAGTGTTAGTAGCCTAGTTTTAGTACTGTCGGAACGCAAAGTTGCCGGATTGTGCCATTCCTCCATGGGTGGGGTCCTACCATAATAGCCTACCCGAGGTTTTTTGTTTTCGTGTTAGTACGATAAATGTCGCAGGTTGCAAATGTGCCTATTTATGTTGGTTGCAATGGGGTGTGCTGGTTGAATTTGTGTTGCGTACAAAGTATACAAAGTATACAAAGTATTATGTACAAAGTGTACAAATTTGTGTTTTGCAAAGTATGTCACATGGTGGAGCAGGGGTTGTGTAGATTCTGGAAAAAGTGTTAGGTTATCAAAAAAGTGTGGCTTATCAAAATTAACCCACGGTGACGTGTGTGGGTTTTCAGATTAACCGTATATAACGACTAAACTTTTAGCACCGTGCATTAAACTAAAATAAACTACTAACTTTAAACTGGAAACAATAAACAACCAACTTGTCGTCTGATTGTGATCCAAGGTTCTGGCAGCATGCGTTATGTCTCGCTCGCGCCCTTGTAAATTTGAAGGGTCACGTGTGACTAATGCATACAGAGGCAAAAGCACCGATCGGCAAGAGAAGCAGTACCTTCCTAAACCACCGAACAGAGCAAACAGAGACAGTTAGGCTCCAAACTTGGCATCGCGCGTGCGCTGTGATGTTGCGTCAGCCGTTCATTACCTTCCTAAACTAAAACACAGCTCAACAAGCTCATCAAAGTATTCGATACGTCATGCCTTCACCGCAACCAGACCTGGCTAATGGATTTGACCAGGATTGGCTAAGGGATGTAACCCGGCGAGAGCAATGCCAAATAGCGAACCATCTCAGGGAGGTGGTTTGCTGGGGTGGAGGTTTGAGCATGCACAAGGGTACAGTTTTGACGAAACAGATTCATCGCTGACGATGTTGACGTCAATCAAGCCGCATCAACACGGATATTAGCAGGGAATGAGCCAAACTGTCACCAACAGTGATGCCTTTGGTTCTCTCTGTTTGGTCATTTAGGAAGGTACCGAAAGTTTCCTCTCTTCGATCTGTTCAGTTAGGCAGTTTACTAATTTCATGTACACAGTGATCCGCGTAAATTTATATTTATTTGCTGTTTCTGTTTCGTATTTCACTGTAAATGCCAGTCAAAGCATGGCTTCAAAGTAAAAAAAAAAAAAAACAATGCCGAACAGCAGCCTAATTTAATTCTCATTTTGTGACTGATTTCCTTAGTTCGTACGATTTTAGTCGTATTAGGACTATCAGACAAATGGCAAAATTGTGCGGCCTTTTCATTCAAACGTGTGGCTTGACGTTTGACGAAACACTGAACCGGTGTGTTTTCCTAGGTTTAATTATTTATTAATTAGAGATGAGTTCAAGGGCGTACGCACATTGGGGCACGTGCCCCCCCCCCCCCCCACCGCCCCTTAACTTAAAATGCCCTTTGTTTAATTTCAGATGCCCTTGTTTTCCTGCCCTTGCTTCCCTATCAGGGAGTCAGGGAGTGGGAGCACACAAAAAAAGGCTCTGAGGGTAACAAAACGGCCTAAGGGAAAAGTTCAAAGTAGCAAGCAACTCTTCCCTCCCCTCAAATTTGGGAGGCGGGAGTCGTTTGCTACTGTGTACTTTGGCCTTGGCCGCTTTATTGTCCAATATTTGGGACAAAAAAATAAATTGATTTTTTTGTGGGGGGGGATTTCTAGCTACCTTTCCACCCCAAAAGAATTATAATTTTTTCTTTGGAGGGGGAAGGGGACCAGAATTGCTTGCTGCTTTTGTATTTTGCCCCTGGACCGTTTTGTTGCCCCCAGGGCCTTTTTATTGTGTGCCTCCTCACTCCAATGGGAAAGCAAGGGTAGGAAAAAATAGGGCATCTAGAGTTTAAGTAAAGTGCATTTTGGGTAGACGGGCAGGGGCACACGCCCCAATGTACGTACTCATACCTAATTAGTAATTTAAACCTTGGATGAAACGACGTCCGATATAGTGTTTTGTCGAAGGTCAAGAAGTCCTCAAAATGATTGTTAAGTTGCCACTTTCTTCAAGTATGCCGCCCCCCACCCCCTTGCTAAAAGTCTGCTTACGCCACTCATTGAGTTCATACAGCTTTTCCTTTAATGATGGGAAGTTCAGAAAAGACAAAAATAAAATCAGTTGTAAAAAAAAGCCTTGATTCTGGCATCCCTAGAATTCGTTCCTAAGGTACGTCACCTGGGCCAAATATCGCCAACTGTGGGGTGCTGGGGGAAACGATCCGGAAATTGAGAAACGAAAAGAAAGACATACAGGGACGACGGGGGAACCAAGCCAGTTGAAAAAAGAATTTTGTTTTCCTTTTTTTTTTACTGCATTTAATTTCGTCATTTTAAAGTCTGGTAACATTCTAAATCTATAAATCGTTAAACCGATAAATCTAAATCAATAAAACGAAGTCAGGAGAATTAATTTACTTATGAAAGTAATTCTCGCCGTTTTATATTGCCTTTCTGCGCAGTTAAAGGCAGCTCAAGATTGAACCAGCAGATCCAACCAGCTCAAGAACGTTTTTATCGCACTACCGATCCACACCGACATACAGTACCTTCATAAAGAACCGAACAGAGCGAACAGAACGCACCACTGTTAGAAACAGTTTGATTCCAAACTTGACGTCGCGCGTGCGCAGTGATGTTGTGTCAGCCTTTCAGTACCTTCCTAAACTACAATACAGTTCAACAAGCTCAGCAGAGCATTCCATACGTCATACCTTCACCGCGACCAGACCTGGCTAATGGATTTGACCAGGATTGGCTAATAGACGTAACCAGGCGCAATGACAAATTGCGAACCATCTCGGAAGGTGTTTTGCTGGGGTGGAGGTTTGAGCATGCGCGACGTAACAGTTTTGACGAAATAGATTCATCGCTGACGATGTTGAACGGATATTAGCAGGGAATGTGCCAAACTGTCACCAACAGTGGTGCATTTGGTTCGCTTTGTTTGGTCGTTTAAGAAGGTACCGTATGTGTTGTTGCCTCGATAATGGACGCGTGCGGATCGCCCAAATTTCCAAGCAACAACAGCGCCATTGCGGACTTTAGGCGTCCTATATAATTTATTAACTCAATATTGTGATCTGTACTGAATACAAACAGTAAATATTTTTCAGAAAATGAAAAAATATTCGGGTTTATATCTGCCTACTTTACGGAAACGCCACTGTCGTTCCCTGAAATTTTTTAAGGTCGCCGCTGGCCTCCAAATAGTTTAGTTTGGTTTAGTTTAGTTTAATAGCTATTTAAAACAGCTGTTGTTTTATGGCCTAAACTGGCTACAAGCATGGCCTCCAGAAGCAGTAACGCTAGGGAAGCTAGCAATGTTCCCCCAGAACTCTAGCTGGCGTTGGACTGGCATACAGCAGCACCCCCGTCAGGAAATCGTACATCCGCCACTGACCCTACAGTAGTGTGACTTGAGTCGAGAACTGTCCTCACTATAGAATTGTCAGAGCAGTACAGTCGGAAATGTACTGAGTGGTAAGGCAGTAACGTGGGAGGTACAGTAACGGTGGTTAATGGACAACCTGCATTGCTTTATATACTGCTGGGTCATGTGATACAGTTACATAGTCAAGCCACCAGAACTTGAACCATAATTAAAAGGCCATTCCTCCCAGCGCCATTTTTCTCGATTCTCCACATCAAGTACGGCCCCAAAGTTTTATTTACTTACCGTTAGTCAATCCCTAGTTAAAAATCCGTTTTAAAATGTGTCGTCAAGGAGATTTTCTGTTGAATATTGGTAACTTTATTTACTGCGTCCTACACGTATATGATCCTTTGCGCGCCTACAATAACGATTACGTTTCATTGTTTTCGGTTGTGACGACAAAGTTTTTGAGTCAATGCTGTCACGTGACCCACAGTTCGTCTGCTAGGCCAGACGTCGTTCACATGATCACGAGAAGACGAGGGCGGAAGTGACGTTGTAGTATTACTGCGCCGAATCCCGTGACGGCAGCACGCGGACACGTGACTGTGTTTGGCTGTTTAAGGAGCTATATACAAGGTGGACCGAATCAGGGAACACCACAATTCTCCCCTGTGCAACAAAGGAGTAGTGACAACTAATTATCTCCAATGTAGAAAATATCTCTGTTAAAATACATCCACATCAACCAAGACACCACTTATGATCTTCTAATATATGTTAGAGAACATTGCAAAGATCAACTGTATCTATACCTTAATTAGTATTCAAATAATCTACATTTCCCGAATTCCAAAAGTTATATCCCTATGTACTATACTGTTCTAATCCCCCAACCCAGAAAATATCCAAACAGCGTTAGGATTGACCAAATCAAGTACTCACAGCATATATACCTTCCTGTAAACTTAAAGATAACTCATTAGTTTGGGCTAGAAATTACTATCCACTGTTGGACGAAAATGGTTGCCTGCTAAAGTGTCAAAAGAGCTAGGTTACTCACAAGTCGAGGTGCGAACTGCGAGTCAAAGAAAAACGATAATTTTGGTAGGACAAGAAGCATCCATAGGACATTTTTCACGTTACAAACTTACTTCCGGGTCAGGCCAAGGATTAAACGAAGGAGGCAGCCATGTTGGGGAAGGAGACGGAAATCTACAGTAAGGAGACGGCCATGCTGGTGTTAATGACGTCATATTACACCAGAAAAAGCGAAGCCAGCAATGTCAGCCAATCAGAAAACTGCAAGGAAGCACGTCTATAAAATGATTGTTTGCTTGCTTGATAAACGGAAATTTATTTTAAAAAACCTAATCTCCGTTTATTATAGTTTGCTTTCTTACTAAAGTAAATGCTTTTTTTTCGTTGCCTAACAACGTAAAGGAGAGAGATTTTATTTTTTTAAACC
Organism: Lithobius niger; assembly: GCA_023313725.1. NCBI lineage: Eukaryota > Metazoa > Arthropoda > Chilopoda > Lithobiomorpha > Lithobiidae > Lithobius > Lithobius niger. The sequence continues at coordinate 672 of JAHWFP010205532.1, read as the reverse complement.
TCCGTTTTGTGCAAATCCACTAGTCACGTGCTTCCTTGCAGCACTCTGATACAAGGAATCGGGCTACGGTGAATATGGCAGAATGGTGAATATGACGTCACACTACGGTCCCAATTAGTATATCTTCACAAACACAATACTACCGTAACTCGGGAGTGAACCATATTCTATAGTCGCTCCATCTTTGCTGAGAATGGCTTTAATCTCAGAAGACACTCTGAACAACAGTCCATTCGAGACGTTAATTTCCCTGATTCACCAATTAAGCAGTTAAGAACTAGCAAGCGAATGTCAGGCGTCAGCTCGAGCCAACCAATCCAAGGCAAGGTCAATCAGAATTAGCCAAGCAAAGTTCACCATCTGTTAATAAGGGTTGATCCAACTTTAACTGCGATGTTATGATGTCACCCATCAGCGCCGCCCAGTTTTCAGGAGCGTCTAACCATTCCAACGATGCAGTACATGTCGAGCCTCAACTAAGAAGTGGGTTGCCGAAGCTAAGCACTGCTAAAAAACGCACGTAACTAGACCAACCGCTACGGCGCAGCCTCCTGTAGTAGAAGGTCGGCCCAAGCGGCGTCGTGTGATACCCAGTAAGCTAGATCCCGAAGCTCAGACTGTTAAATAAAGTTAATTTTGTTTCTTTTTCTTTACTTACAGTGATTCACTAAA
>JAHWFP010205515.1:0-12121 GCA_023313725.1 Lithobius niger | reverse complement strand
GGACCATTGTTGCAAAAGTATGGCGATAACTATTACTTATGACCATACTTTTGTCAAACATAAAGCACTTTCAAATCAACTTTCATTTTCTGTTTCATGGTGGTTTTACAACAAAAGCGCCTTTCCAACAATTCGTCTTCTAGACAGATGCATTCTAGCGTTGGGTGCTTGTTTATTGTTGTGCATTTCATATTGCTGTTCACTGTCAAACAATAATATAATTTCTGTTTATTTCAATGACCTTGATGATGAATAGATTAGCTACGTAGTGATGGAGATGCTAAAAAAGATGTTTTCTAGATGTATTGCTAGATTCATGCAAGTTATTTTAAATAAACTGGTGTTGTATGTTGCAGACTTGAACTGTGAATAAAACATGAGAGAAAGCCATTTTTAAACATTTCTGTCACTGTGTGTGTGTTTAGTGTTGCAAATTGAATGCTAATGAACACATAGCACGTCTCAACACTAAAAACGCTGTTTTGTAAGATCTTTTTACAGTCAATCCTGTTAGTAAAATGCTTCTGCATGTGCTTCAGCTAAAGTATCTAAAAAAAATTTTAGGTGTGTCAAAAAATGTTTATTTTAAAACACTAGTTTGAATCGTTCAAATGTTCAGACATTTAAAAGTGGGCAGGATAAGTAGGTCGGCCCACTTAGCTGCCCACTTTTGAAGAATGCGTTAGCAACTTAGAAAGCATTGTTGCAACTGAGCTGACATGGGCTTTAGCAGCGGACTTTACAGCAATGCTACAGGAAAAAGTATGGTCATGTTAAACTCACAATAAATAAGCAATGTTTGCATTTGAATTTATTCACTACGTGAGCCTATCGACCTTACATCATTCGCTCATTCTAAACTTAACCTAGCCTAACTCTAAGCAATGTTTGTATTAGAAGTCAACAAATAAACGTAATTCATCGAATAGGTACAGACGGGAGCAAAAAGTTTGGTTTGCTAACATTGATCAAATACAACAATTAAGATTTGTAGTATTCTTATATTCCATTGCATTGAACAGAACTTAACAATACCATAATTGTCAATTGTTGTAGTTGAACATTGTTAGCACACCAAACTTTTTGTTCCCCTCTGCACATATCTGCTCAGTAAGCTGTAAAGCAGCTCTGTTCTCATGGCCGAGGGCTTAAGACTATGTTTCTGTGTAATAAAAAAAAAAGAAGAAGAAGAAAAAAAGAGTATTCGGATCTAAACAGAGTTAATGTTTTTAAGCTGAAAATCCGAATTGTTAGTAATAGAGAGTAGTTTTCTTACGCTTGTATATTTTTAAGTGTAAATATTTTTGGGCAAATTATTTTACTTTTTTATTTTATTTTTGTCAAATTGCAAAATAGACACAAGGTCGAAAATTTTCTAAACGAATTACGAAAAAAGCATGTCAGAATTCGTCAGAAAAAAATTAACTAGCACCAAAGGGGGGTGGGGTCATGAATTTTTTTTATATTGACGACGACAATCTGCCAGCCCACCCCCCGTTGTTAAATAATGAACGGTCCCTTAGATCTCTCCCGCATTTACCTACGTAATAACCGAAAGAAGAATAAGGGGAAAAAATTGCTCATTAAAGGGGAAACAAATTCCTGTTAAAAATTCTCAGTTTGCTTGCTCATACGCGCCTGTCATAAATAAAATGATAAGCTAGACAACAATCATCACAACAAACATCACATCAGTTCAATTGTCGAGGTTGTAAACCATTGTAGCGGCGTCATAGCGTCAGTGTCTTAAATCTTGAAGCTTAGTTCGGCACATTTCAGGTACTTGGGGAAAAATAATAATACGGAACAAAAGCTTAAATTGTGTTGAAATCAAGCGCAATGACCCACCTGACAAAAATTAACTCGTGTAGGAATGCCAGCTAAGCTGCTTTCAATGCAAAATGTGACTCTCAATAACGTTGAAAATATGTAACTAGCTAGCTAGCCAGCTAGCTATTAGCTAATTCTAGTCCGCTCATCCCCATGTTAAGTTCCATAGGGTGATTATTAATCGATACCGAGATAACGGGAAGGCTTCCAGCTATGAAATTAGACGAATGGCTGCAGTACGATACGAACTGCATACCTTTTATGGTTTGGAGCCTGGGGGCGTAACAGGGATGGGGTGGGAGGGCGCGTAAGTACGGAAATATTGTTATAACCATTGTTAGTATTGCCGGCATCGTGTCTCATTGGACGGCCATAGTTCGGACCAGGGGACTTAATCTACCGTGGTTCGGACAATGACAACGTGTATACTGACGTGCGTGCCGAAACACACACTATAGTATAAATCTAAACAACGTTGCCAAAGAAATTGTATTCACGTCCAATTCACGAAACATAAACCAACTCTAAAACCAAAGCAAATTAAACCAAGCCAAAAACTGGTGAAGAGGCCACCAAGTTGAGAGTGGTACGGCTCTTCAAAGAAGTGATATCAACACACCAAAACTAAAGAAATAAAACAAATTACAACAAAATTAAAACCAAACCAAAAACCTATAAAGAGGTGACCAAGTTGAGAATGGTTCGGCCTATTGGCAAAAGATAGTAGCAAATTGTGGAGAACCAATTTCTTGTTGACGTACCACTTTATTACATAGCTGCAGGGTAGTGGAGTTGAGTCTAATACACATTTTAATAATACACGAAATGCTAGCTGTTATCACTGGCCTGATGCGCTACAAATTATTGCCTGTCCGCCCTTATTCCCTAATGATACCTCCGTCTGTGAACTGTTTACTTCGGGACCACCGACTGAAACCCTTTTGCACCTCAAGAAACAATCGTCTTGTTAGTAATTGAATTCGAGCACAAGCTATTGAAACTTTGCCTTACGAAACTAAGACCTAACCTAATCTAACACAATCTTGCGTCAGAACTGATTCGTACATTTTTATGTGTAAATATTCGCTATATCCTTTATAGGTCCCTACCGCAGTGTGTTAATATTTTGAGTCTTGGTATATGGGATTATGTATGTGAAATGTTTTGATAAGCCTTTTGGTCCCTTTTGAATTTTTGTAACAAGCGTTTTAAGCCACTTTGGTTACAGCTAATATTAATATAAACTTCCTTTGCAGGCATATTTATATCCTTTTCTTGCTATTATAATGCTGTGTGCAAACTTATTATTATCTGTGGTTACTGAGGAGTTGCGTGTTTGCTTAATTAGGCTTTGGTGCCTTGGACGTAACCATTAACGAGTGTTACATTTCGTTATGTCTTGGACAACTTCGCATGAATTTACATGTTTGCCACGTTAGAGCATTGGGTTGCGTACTCAACGTACGAGCTGTTATTTTAGTTAAATTTAACTTTACTGGCTTGAGCGAATACCCCCTGACAAAATTCATTCAGACGAATTCCCCCAACGTAATATAATCAAACTAACGACCCTTTTAGTCATTTAGCCCAACGAACTTTCCTTTTCTGCCATGAGTCGAGAAAATTTCGATTTTTACCCTGACGATAATAAAATTTCCATTTATCAAGGTTCACACTAGTATGCCCATAACCTTGTTTACCCTTTACGACCTGTGTCCACCACTTTTTACCAACACCGTAGGGGATTTATTTACTTATGGTTTGTGGTGAACTATTTACTTGAATTGTGTTCTAATTTGAGCATTTTTTTTACGCTTTTTTGGTCTTTAATTTGGCTATTACTCTTGGTCAATGACATTTATATATACTCCTTTGAATGATGCTCTCTTGTGATGCCTTGCCCCTTACCCCGCAGCGTGAGTCGTACTTCCCCTTTGTTTTTTGACTATTTATGCTTGGTTTTGCATGCATATCACAACCTTTTACAGTTTTCAATTTGCACAATCTCCCCTTCCTTGTTGATTAAATGCGAATGACTCGATTATTTATCTGCCGCTTGACCTTCTTCAAGTTATTCTTCTGGTATTTCGGCGTTTTTCCCTTTTTTTTTTCCTTCAAAGTCGCGATTTTGTCCGTATCCGTAGCATGGCGTTTTGGTAACCGTTTTACCCCATGTAAGGTGAATTTCCGTCCTTCTTGCTTTTTGATATGTCTTATATGAATTGGGGTTACCCACCTATGCCCGGTGGGGCCATCCTATAAACGGATAGAAATTTTGACTGATGGTAACTATCAGATATGGGCCTTGCGTATGCAGGGTTTTATAGTTAAAAATGAATGGGATATAGTCCTAACCCATCCCGCTCCTGCCACAAACGCCGATCCAGATGTGATTGCTGCCTTTCAACAGAAAAATGGGGATTGCCTCTGCTTTCTCTTTCAACCCACATTGCCTTGTATTTTATATCAATTCCAAGGGATTAAGGAGGCTAGAACCATTTGGGACACCTTAAGGGCACGTTACGGCCGTCAACATCAGAATTACTGTTGAGTTCCTCTACCGGCAGTTCATACGAACTCGGATCCTTCCCAAGGAGCCTATACCGATGTACTGTACATCACTCGCATGGTTGGGCTGAGTCAAGGTTGTGCCGCCGCCAGAAAGGTGATAACGGAGCATGAGGTGTGCCTCGCCATACTTGATGTACTTGGTCGCCCACAATTCAAGCGAGCAAGTTTTCCTGCCTCTATGATGTGTATTCGGCAAACCGGCAAAAAATGGAGTTTGGTAACCTAACTAATGTGTCCTGGTGACATCCTTCCTGGAATTCGGCGATGAGAATTCTTCTACCCAAGATTCCCAATGATTTAAAACCCGGTTGTGAGTCCGGACTTACCCAGGGTAGAGATGGCCATACTGTTATTTGCAACAATTCCTTTATTACATTTATATAAATGCCGAATGTGGACCTTTCCCATGCTATTTCGCCCAGGCCAAACCCCATGTTTCAATACCAATAACATTTATTATCCCAGCCACCAAATTTGTTTCCAGAAAGCTATGTTTGGCTTAGTAACTTTTTTCCACCAGTGTGTGTAACCCTTATTCCAAATGTGATTAATGAGTGGTGAATAAAACGGAGTCGTTACAGTCCTCTTACCAAAAGTTTCCAGCTTTCCTTTACTATTACCGGGGTATGTATAGCTAGATGATCCACGGATAGACCTCTGTTTTCAGGGTCAGGGAATACTAATAACGGATTATCTTATTGATAAATTATACGCCCTTTTTTTAAAGGGCTGGTGTCATAGTCAGTTAGTCACCATTCGATTTTTCGCTCATTTTTAACTTTAAACTGCTATTTTGCTGCGTATAAGTTAGGTGGAAGACCCCAATTAGATTCATTCGAAAGGAAGCAATGTCTTCTTTGCGTAAAGGGTAAATAAATGGGTTTGTCACTGTTAGGGACCGAGCTACGCCCTTTTTTAGGGGCTGGTATCACAGTCACAGTTCGATTTTTTGCTCATTTTCAACTTTCAACTGCTGTTCTGCCGTTTCTAATTTGGGTGGAAGGCACCAATTAGATTTATTCGAAAGGTGGGAATGCCTTCTTTGCATCTTCGAAAGGTGAGAATGTCTTTTTTGCATCAAATAAATGGGTGATCATTGTTAGGGACCGAACTACTCCCTTTTTTTAAGGGGCTGGTATCACAGTCACCTTTCGATTTTTCGCTCATTTTAAACTTTTAACTGCTATTCTGATGTTTCTAATTTTCGAGTGAACCTAATTGCAGTCATCCACCTAAATTACAAACAAAGGAATGGCAGTTGAAAGTTGAAAAATCAAACAGTGACCGTGATACCAGCCCCCTAGTAAAAAGGGGCGTAGCTCATTCCCTACCAATGATAGCCCCTTTTAATTACCCTTGATGCAAAGCCGATATTCCTACCTTTCTAATGAATCTAATAGGAGTGTCCTACCTAAATTATAAACGGCAGAATAGCAGATGAAAGTTGAAAATGAGCGATAATTCTAACGGTGACTGTGATACCAGCCCATTACAAAAAGGGCGTAGCTCGGTCCCTAATAATGATAATCCCATTTATTTATCCTTGATGCAAAGAAGACATTCTCACCATTTGAAGGAATCTAATTGGGGTATTTCACCTAAATTAGAAACGGCAGAATAACAGTTGAAAGTTGAAAATGAGCGAAAAATCGAACGGTGACTATGACACCAGCCCATAAAAAAAGGGCGTATATTTTATCAACAGGATAATCCGTTATTAATATTGTCTGACGCTGAAAACGTAGTACTAGACACCAAAATGATGACCCTATTTGTTCTATAAGCAAAGATATGGCCGATATATGGTTTTTTAGCCATCTTGGCCACCATCTTGAATATTTAAATTTTCTGGAGGGTGACAAAATGGCACCCTGCAGAATTGCATTAAGTATGTCTTGGAGAAACACAAAACACCATAAATATTGGGCGGACATTATTTCCAGATTTTTTGCCCTGCTACCAGACTATTAGCCGTATTAACAATATTCATGGAACAATGGAGCATCCATTAGTCAGCCTTCGTCACCACCTACAACAGAATGAGACAAACGTATACACTAGTGTACATGTATAGTATGGGTAATGAAACTGAAATTAAAGTACAGGCATTAATAAAACGTATAGTAAATGAGGCGTTTTGGAATATGTAATTAGTATTCAACTGGCTCTACCTGCTTTATTTAGCTCTTTTATGGAAAAATTGTTCTAATATAAGCAAAGTTGTTCGTTATACTGTTCTCTACATCACTTGTATGGGATGTTTTCCTGTAGGCTCGACTATGCCGGAGTTACGGCTAATGTAACATTATTTGGCGGCCATTTTCCAAGATGGCGGCTTTTCCCCAAAGCAGATTTTTCTATACTTGTAGAAGATAATTACCCTGATATACACGAATGTTCCTACCAAAGATCATTACTCTAGTATTTAATTACGGGTTTGCCTTTATTTTGGCCTAATTTGCTTGGCCTATAAATATGCCCAATCTTGTTTACCATTGTACGATCACAACGACATGGCTAATTCAAACTCCAGCAAATAGAAAGTCTTCTTCACAAAGTAAACAGTTACATGCCTAAACCCTTGCTTCATCATTATCTACCATCGTAATAGAATGCTCCTCTCTTCACAAACCTGCTTCAACATTGTGTTAAATGTTTTCTTATATTCGAAATCACAGGCAAGTGTTGTAGTGAGGTAGCTTAGTGTTTTATTAGGACACGTCGGACAAAAGCATAAATTTTTGTGTGTGGCTTAGTTACTGTATGGGCAATGCAGAAATGGGCTGCTCTATGCAATCTGAACATATTTGGGGGTGAAGCAGGCCTTATATACCAAAATAAGTAGCAAAATTACATACAAGGATGGACTTTTCACGACCATTAATACACCGATCAATATAATAGGCTGGAACTTACTACAGTAGTTCTATACATCATTTATGACAAATAACGCTCTAAGAGAAAATTTCGAAAATTCAACAGGAAGTGAATATACATCTCACTTCCGGTAAATAGTCTTTATCACATAGCTCCTGAACCATTTAACCAATAGGTCTCAAATTTTGCAGGCATATTCCAGAGACAATTTACGTCAATTAATATTTAATGACATTTTGTTGTAGCTCTACCGGAAGTGATTGTAAATGTCAGTTCCAGTATTCCTTCACTTAATGAATAACTTTTAAATGAGTTAGTCGGTAGGTTCCAAATTTTGCACATACCTTTCTTACATCTGTGATAAATATGTACTATGAGAAAATATCGAAAAGTCAATCGGAAGTGAATATACAGCTCACTTCCGGTAAATAATCTCAATCACGTAACTCCTAAACAGTTTAACTGATAGGAGTCAAATTTTGCAGGAATATTCTGTAGACCATATACGTCAAATAATATCTAATGCTATTTTGTCCTAACTCTACCGGAAGTGGCACTACTGTGAGTACCGGTAGGATTTCTTCGTCCAGATGCATATTTCCTAAACGGATTAGTCTTTTACATTGTTTTAAGCACAGGAAAAGTGCACAAGCACTTACTATCCTAGGATGTTTTTTTATTCACACACGCTCTCAGTCCGAGTACGGCAATAATCAAGTATACAAAGTCCTATTACCACTGTTTGCAACAATGGCTTCGAGGATACGGCTTGCAGTCTCTCGGATGCAACTATAGTACTCTTCGGCCTTGTCTTCGAAGTGATTGTTGGATATCTCGGTAGTACAACTTCTGTATCTTCACCATTGTTGCAAACAGTGGTAATAAGTAGTGGTTATTGGCATACTTTTGCAACAATGGTCCCTCTATACTTGATTTATTGTGATAGTTTTGTTCTTCCGAGGCTTAGCCGAGGCATTAAGAGCCGAGGAAGCAAAACTATCACAATAAATCACGTATAGAGGGACCATTCTTGCAAAAGTATGCCAATAACTAATTTATCACCATACTTTAAATACTTTTTTTCCGTTTGTGGAATGGATTCGAGTTGTTTCATGTCATTTTTCTTGGTTCAACAATTCCTGGCGTTCAACAATCGTTGGCCGCTACAATGTTATGACAACAATAACCACGAGAATAACAACAATAACAACAACACGAGAATAACAACAATAACCACGTTTCTTTGTTGAATCATTCTTCCGTGTTCTCAATATGGAGCCTGACTTGGGAGTTTTCAAATTAATCGATTTCTGTAATGATGACGTCAAGGATAATGCTGCAGGTAATGTGAACATTAATTAATGCTGCAGGTAATATGGTAATGTGGGGGGGGGGGGGCTAGCTTTACTCTTATTTTGTGCATTAACTAAATATTTACGTGAAAGTTTTTAGCACAACGAGTGTGATATGTTGAGTTTAAATTATCAAATTTTCCGTCAGGTTCTTGAAAATGTTGGTCGCCAAAATGAAAAACTAATGTAGAAACGTGTTAGCCTTTACACAAAACAAGCCCGTTATTTTATGAAGCCGTTCGGTATTGTTCGTTGTTCTTCTCTTTGAAATTAATTTTGTCAAAACTTGGCAGCGAAAGTCCTGTTGACCTTCTCTCTGCCTACGTGATAAAACATTTAGGTTGGCGTTATTGTTCATTGTTATAAGTGTAGCAATAAGTAACTTATTCTGACACTTATAACAATGTGAACGCTGACAGAATAGCATAGAAACTGTAAAAGTGTACCAATAAGTGACACTTACAACAATACTGTATCCGATTTATTGTCGAGTTTTATAACAATGAAAACGAAAAAAGTATGGTGATAAACTATACTTAATCTTATACCATGTTCCTGAATGATCCAGCAAATTAAGGGAGCTATGTCCTAGACTGATTATCGGAAGCGACATGTATATTCACATCCAGTAGTTGTTCTGCTTTCTCATCGAACATTATTTATCATAGATGTAAGAGAGGTATGTGCAAAATTTGGGACCTGGCGACTAAGCCGTTTAGAAGTTATGCATTAAGTGAAGAATTACCGGAACTGACATTTACCATCACTTCCGGTAGAGCTACAACAAAATGCCATTAAATATTAATTGACATCAATGGTCTCTAGAATATGCCTGAAAAATTTGAGACCTGTTGGTTAAATGGTTTAGGAGTTAAATCCACTTCTTGTTGGATTTTTGACATTTCTCATATCACGTTATTTGTCATAAATGATGTGTAGAAGTACTGTAGTAAGTTGTCAGTATATTATTTTGATCAGTTTATTAATGATCGTGAAAAGTGTTTCCCTGTTTGTAGTTTTCTTACTATTTACATATTTTGGCATATAAAAGACCTACTCCAGCCCAATGTATGTTCAGATTGCTTGGAGCAGCCCATTTTCTTATTGCCCATATACCAAATAAGCCACACACAAAAATTGAAGCTTTTGTCCGCCATGTCCTAATTCTATCGAATTTTGTCGCTAAGCTACCTCACTATTGTGTACTTGGGCAATGGTCGTATGGGGAAAATTTTCTGCAAAGGAATAGTGAGATCAATTGTACAGTGCCACGGACGAAAATTCTTTGGTCTGTCACACAAGTCGCCATTCCCGTACAGATGACGGTTTGGGCACTGTTGAATGACAAAGTCGCTAACAGTGTACTACAGCCAATTAAAGTGAAGTACTTTTGTGGACGGTTCCGATCCTAATCCATAAAAATTACAATTACACTATTTTCTCCTTGACAATCTTTCGGATGCTGACCACTCGTTAGTGGACACGAGTATGCAAAATATGTCGGTCAGGCAAATCTTTACGCACTTTCACTTTTATTAGACCTGTTATTAGCAGAGTAGTTCTAATGTCTTTATAGTCTAACACGTCATTAAGTTGAGAAGTTGGGGCATAGCTTTTGTTTATACCTGCAGCACGCAGTGTGTGATTAGGACCAGAAATAATCCTTTCAAAACTTTACGTCTTTGCCCAGAAAACCCAGTACCACTGTCGAACGGTCGATTTTTGAAACCCACACAAATTACTTATCCATTAAGTCTATTTTCTTGTATTTGGTTTCGTCCCCATCAAAGTAAATCCCTTCAAACATACGACACAGTGCAGCATTAATTAGTTACTGTGCTATGACAAAAACATTCAGTATGTCCGTGTCAGTATGGCTCAGCAGTTGGACCTCGGCCTTTGGTTTCAAAGGTCGTGGGTTCAATTCCCCACCCAGGCAGTCTGACATATAAATCCAAAAGGCAACGTAAAGAGGTTTACATCTGTATTTCTTTAACCCTTCTGAGCCGATTGGCTTTCTGTCCTGTTTAACAGTAAATACGCATTGATGGCTCATAAATACCATTACTAACTTCCTGTAGATTCCAGAGCTAGTGATCCAAAGGCCTAAAAATATACAACCAACTGAATAAAAGGAAGTTCAAGTATAAAATTGTCGTGTGTATAACAGGGTAAACAGAAAGGCTGGAATTGTACTGAGAAGAGAGATTTGACTGATGGCTATCACTGTACACAGTGTCTCAGGGGCTATAAAAGAGCATCATGATATAAAGTTCTGAATTACTAGTTGAAGAACAGCAGAATACATTAGGAGTCACAAAATCGCAACCCAGCACCAACTTACAGAATGGCTATCGGATCACATAAGCTTCACAGTTGATGAACGACAATGGTAAAAACAGCACTGTATAGTATAGTGTGTCCAAGCGAGTATTTGCCTATGTCATGCCCGCGAACTCCTGTGCAATGGTGCGTTTACGCAAGGACAGTTTTCTCGCCTACTAGCTTTTACTTGGTCAATACTAAATCTGCTGGCTGCTTCTCGCCTTTGTCGGAGAATGCGGCTTTCGAGTTGTCTATACTTCGTTGTATTTGTTTTGCTTTTCTTTTCCCGTTTACTAAATCTCACTGCAGCACGATCTATTTGACAATCACCACGCGCTTTTTAGCGCTGGCAATCAACCGGCAGCACATAAAGGTGCATCTACACGGGGCGCTTTTGACGCATGACGCCCGCGCGTTTCTTAATGCACGCTTCGTTCCGACGTTTTTTCATGACGCCTCGTTTAGTTTCACGGGCGACACAATAATCCTCCGCCACAACAATAATCCTACGTTCTTCCCCGCGTCTCCACAAAGCCCCGTGTGGATGGACGAAACAGCAACAAACTCAACGCGCGCTGACCTCAGTTCTTTGTCAACGCGAAGCGACGGTAGATAAAATCCAGTCTATTTTCTGGCGCTTTCACGCCGCAGTCGTGCCACGAGATTGGTCAGTGCTGATCACGTGAACAAAACATGGTGCCTTGACGAAGCCTTCGCTTCGGCAGTCTCGTCGGTGGCAATAGGCAGGGAATCTGAACGATTGATAAATCTATAGGTGTAAATGAAGTTGTATTTCGCTATAAATTGATTAATTAAACTTAATGCACGGTGGTGACGTCACGCCAACACATCCCCATGCTAAAAGAGTAGCCGTTATACAGGGTGTTCGGAAATTGGTGTCAAATATTTTGAGGGTCCGCTGTGTGATCAAAGATAAGAAGAAAAAGTCCTATAAACATGGGTCCGGAAATGCACCAGTCTTTAGTTACAGCCCCCCCCCCCCCAGGTTTGGGGTAAACAGTTCTTAAATACCTCGTAATGATTCACCGTTTCCATTCCAAACTCAGGATATGTGCCATATCATACCTGGTATTTCAGTACTTCATAATACAGTATTGGGTCGCACAACTTATCAGAGGGAGATGTAATTTTCTTATGGGGGGGGG
>JAHWFP010205514.1:0-11913 GCA_023313725.1 Lithobius niger | reverse complement strand
AAACTAATAACCAGAAAAAAAAACATCATCCGTTCATGTGATTTGTTTCTGGGAGTCATTACTTTCCCACACGTAGAATTTCTAGTCGATAACCTACAATACTTGAATGAGCTATACCACGCGCCATGGCTGTTTGCTGTGACGTGCACGTCACGTGACCGGGCTAGTCCAATCAGATGGCCAAACAGCCGTTGTTCTCGTTCGTCATTGGCTAACTCATGGTGACGTCACGGCAAACAGCCATTGTGCATGGTATAGACTGACAAACAGGCAGACAGACAGCCCGTCTTACAGAAAAAAACCGAATCGGAAAAAGCGAGTAGATTAGTCAGACTCTTGCCAGCAATAACAGGGGCAGATCAGGCATGGCATGATGGTGCGACCATCTTCTTCTTCTTTAAAAAAAAATCCTAATGAAGTCAGCTATTGGTTGAATTTATCTGTGAAGGGTCTTCTAGTTATAATTAAATTTTGCTCCAATAACGTCGTTTTGTGCGTTTGTTGCACATCAATTTCTAATTTATTTTGCTGAATGCACACTAAAAAATGGTAAATTTTGAGCACTTTGAGTTTTGAGCACTCTGTTTCCAGATTGTCAGTACGACGACCTCCAAAACGTTGTTGCCTAGCACTCCAGGTTACTAGAAAACAGCATCAGTAACTCTTTAACACCGTTTCGGTGAGCAAGTGTGTTAAAGCCTTCGTTTTGGAAAGCAAGGTAGTGGCACGAACAACCCCAAACTAACCGATTTTTTTTAGTGTAGTTTTTTTTAATGACGTTTCAAAATTTAACATTCTTTTTCACGTAGTTGAGAGTCAAAAACTTCAGAAAAAAAAAAGCTCTAAGCTTATTGGCCGACAACTTCTACTCTATTCTATTACACGGGAAAAGGCACATTTTTTATGTTTTGCAGAGCACGTCATTAAAAAATTTCTGTCTTTTTTTTAAATTTTGTCTTCAAATTCCAAGAGACGTTATTTAATTAAGGAAAAAGTACAATGTAGACCCACGTTTCCCAACCGGGGAGACGGGCCTTCCTTGGGAGGCGCAAAGCCAGTGCAGGGGAGGCGCAAAGCTCTCCCTCACCGAACTATAAAAATCAATGGTGAACTTTTTATTTAGCAAAAGAAGTTAAATTGTACGAGGATGGCGAAATTATAATTTTTATATGTGCAAATATTTTGGCCAAAATTCGACAGGCATTATTCTACCTACTGGCAACAATGCCTTATCGTATGTGGAAAAAAAAATACAGTGTTTTTTTTTTATTGGTGGTGGAGGGGGCATCATTGCATCTTAGTCCCAGTGAGGAGGAATACTGCAGAAAAGGTTGGGAACCACTGATGTAGACTAGATTTTTTTTTTTTTTTAAATTTAAGACGTGTCCATTCCTATAAGCAAAAATATATTAGGTGTTACACGCACATCGCTTAAAGGGCAATTATATCCATTTTCACATGCATGCTTTACTTTTGCATGGTTTTTGGATCATTTACACAATAACTAAACACAAGAATTGCGGTTAAGAATACGTTACGTACGTCCGATACAACAATTTAATTATTGCATCACCAAAACACGACACGGAGACTGCCATTGTTTTGCTGGAACGCGCAGAAATTAATGCAGACAGATGTCACTCTTCGATTTTGACTCGCAGCCGATTGAGAAGCTCTATTGGCTGTGAGAGCTCGAGCGTCTGACGGCCTTAGCTGGCCGACAGTTGTAGTGGCCAGCTATGGCCGTCGGACGTTTGAGCTCTCACAGCCAATAGATCTATCTCAATCGGCTGCGAGTCAAATTGAAAAGTTACATCTGTCGGTATTAATTTCTGCGCGTTCCAGCAAAACAATGGCAGTCTCAGTGTCGTGTTTTGGTGAAGCATTAATTAAATTGTTGTATCAGACGTATACGTAACGTATTCTTACCGCAATTCCTGTGTTTAGTTATAGCGTAAGTGGTTCAAAAGTAAAACATGCATGCTAAAATGGATGTAATTGCCCTTTAACAATGTCTTGTAACCGACTCTCCACGAATAAGTGCAAATCAAGCTGGATCATAAAAGCACTCAAATTAATTCATTCCAATTGGTTAATTCAAATTTTCAAATTAATTAATCAATTTGACTCAAATTAGTTCATTTAGCTTGGTTCAATCATTAGTTCAAATAAGTTGAAGACCGTGTCCTGAAGTATTTTTACAGCAGTCTAATTACAGCACACTACAGCAAAACGAAACCTAATCATAAATTCGTTCAAAGTAGCCCATTCAAATTAGTTCATCCAAATTGGCCAACTCAAATGAGTTCAAATGAGTTAATTCTTATTAGTTCAAATTATTTCACCTGTACAGTTGTTTAGTGGTTTAAATCCTACCAAAAGAGGCGACATTTGTACCCTTGACCTGCCAATGTTAGCACGAATCAAAAGCAAATGTCAACACCAAAATGTGAGTTTATTTTGATGGGTGGAATCAAAATGTGAGTCCATAAAGTCAGTTTCTAATATTGTCTTAGTTGGAACTAAGTGTAGTTCATTGAAGAGATAACCAAAGACGGGCGTGAAATTTGGATTTCAATAAATTTAACGTCTGTGTGGGAATGGGGGTGTTTTGTTTTTGTGATTTTCATGATTGTTTATGACTGTTTATTACGATTTTCATCGTCGAGTTGCGAGTCACAAAAACCCCATTTCAAAAAAGGCAATCGATGAGAATGCGAGTTCGGGAACAAAGCTTAAAACATGCCATTTGTAACAGACGTTTCTCAAAAATCAATCTGGAACCAATTTTTTCACTACGTCCCACTTTGGCCCACAAAATGAAAATTGGGCTTTTTTTTCTCAAAAGTCGAACAATATGTATAAATTTGCCATACCTAATCCTAACTAACTTTAACAAAGACCATGCCATTGCATGGTCTTATCGGCCATCTTCACTATGTCCCACTTTGTCACTTGAAACGAAAATTAAGATTAAAAAAAAGGTATGGGGGGGGGGGCATACTTAGTGCGAGCTGTGTGTGGCGTCATGAGGACTTTTTTCTCAAAAGATTAATATGTATAACATGCCTAATCCAAACCAACTTTAACAAAGACCACGCCATTTCATGTTCTTATTGACCATCTTCACTATGTCCCACTTTTGCACACAAAACGAAAAATTAAGTTTAAAAAATGGTATGGGGGAAACACACCTATAGTTCGAGCTGTGTGTGGCGTCATGAAGGCTTATTTCCTCAAACGAACCATATGTATAACTTTGTCACCCCTAATCCAAACTAACTGAAACAAAGACCATGCCATTTCACGGTCTAATCGACCATGCTGCTTCATTCCAAAACATTCCAAATAATTGTGACGTCATCCAACATGACCGCAACACACAAGTAATCGCGTACATAAACCTGAACGTAAGTTAGGGCGTTTTGCAAATATGTGCACCTTGCTGTTTTTTGCAAAAAAAAACAACCTATTTTTAAAATACTGCTTTTATCAGTGCTAGTGACGTCGTATGTTCGGTTTTGATTTATTTATTTATTCGTTTGTTGGTATCTATGCTGGAAGAATAAAGGGATAGGGTAAAAAGTAATGGCCTTCGAAACAACACAGAAAACAGTATTACTCACTTCTGGAAGTGGCATTTCAGTTAAGACTGTGTTATTTGCAGCATCAACGTCAGCTGAAAAAACTGTAAAGTTTTCAGCCAATATGAACTTTGGTCTCAACTTCATCATCCTAACTTCCCCACCGTATTCAACATTGAGCACAAGGCAGTCATCCTCAAGGCTGCGTCGGTGACTAAGTTTGACCTCAGCTACCTCCATGCGTAAATCTAGAATATAATTAGAAAGTTGTTAGCGTGTACTTGCAGTGATAAGGGCAATTCCTATTCCGTGATATAGCGAATTCCGTTATACAGACTTTATTAGCCAGTAAAGAAAAACCGTTAAACATTTAAAACATTCAGGGTCAGTTTAAGATGACAGCTTTAATTATGCAGGTGCTTGCCAAGCACAATTACTCAAAGGGTTTTAGCGAGCGTGCCCTCGGGCAACAAGCAAATTTTAGTGTATGTTGCCATCCCACCCTCGTCGCCATTGTAAAGAATAGGTCTGGTGGCCGATTGTAGCCTACTTTAGACTAAGAACTAGCGAACGAACCTTTGTTGCAATAAAGCGACAGTGTTAGCGCATTGTTGCCGAACCATCGTCGAACATATTTGTATAACAATAGTAACCGAGCCATTGTTGTGATAGTATAACGAGCCATTGTTTGCGGGAATGTTCTTTGCTCCAACTCCATTTTTAAAACTCAATAACTGCAATAAATACCCGATTTATTTTTTCAATAAATTTTAGCTATTTCCTTCAGGTCTTTCTTCTGCTGCAATAGATGTATTATTTTGGAAACATTGAAGCGTAAACATTGACACGTAAACATTGATAGCGGTAGTAGATTTACTTACGTAAGTAAGAACCAAAGGCCTTCGTCTTCTTACTTACGTAAGTAAGAACCCTACGCCTTCGTTTTCTATGCCTAGAATTCGTTTTTCTTATTTAAAAAATTAATAGTTGTTAATTTAATGTGTGAAACAGTTTTATAATACGTCAGAAACGATGTGGGATACGTAAACATGGACAGCGATTGTATTTTTGCTACTTAAGTCAGATCCAAAGACCTTCGTCTTCTTACTTACGCAAGTAAGAAACCCACGCCTAGCCATGGTTCTTACTAGTGGTAAGACAACGGTTTCATTGTTGCAGCATTGTTACAGCAGTGTGTCTTCATGATATAAATCCACAGCTTCAACAATGGTCTAACAATGAAAGAGTTGTAAAAAATTCGTTTAAACACATGGCAATGTAGTCAGCTGATAGAACAGCTATTAGATATACCATTGCAAGGGGTGTTTGCATCCACGAAGCAGCCGTGGATGACGTCACAAGGTACGCGTTTCGCATGACGTGGTGGGAGGTCAACATCCACTACACCAATTACCTAGAATAAATACGTTATGCTTTATGCTTGAACGACATATGCTGGTTTTAGTGCAATATCAAGACTTGTGAGGATTGTGAGTCATCAACACCAACTTAGGCCTATGCGTTGATGTTCGGACGCAACAATGAAGCCATGGCTCAAGATGGAAGTCCATAATCATGGCCAGTGAACTATCCGATCGGACCTACATCAAATTAGAGGGGGTAGACAAAATGGACGCCACAACTGGGCCATTTCTTGAGGTCTGTTCGGGAATTGGTAAATCGCATCGGTTAATTTTTGTACGGAGAGTCCCGCCATCTACTGCCAAATAGCGACAACTGACAAAATGCTTAGTAATTCATTAACCTAATCCCAGTAATCACCCGGAAAAGAGCTTACACGTACAAATAAATACATTTCCGTATTTTTGCCACGAAGCTATTAAATTTTGTTGACTGCACATTGCTCTTCAGTAAATGGCGACATATTTCGTTGTCCTGCAGAAAGGGTTTCAAGGAAGGCAGTATTTTTGTATGGAGGGTGTCGCTCTCGGTTGATAAAATGTAGCAACAGACAAATCAATCGTATCAGAGGTGCTTTCGGTGGCCATATTGCCAACCCAGTCTCGTATGCTATTTTTCATCCAAGATCCGTCCATCCACGACTTGAACCACAAGAGTTTGCTATGAGTAGTATAACCAAGGCTATCTCTTGAGTTCTCACAACAATATCTCGTGGCCGCGCCACTCGTGATTGATGACAGAACTCATTCGACGTCGTTGGTTATCCTACGCTCATTTTGTCGTGGTTTATTTTATTAGAGCCTTATCTATATCCACTTGGTGATCTCAACAGAGCATGAGCAACAAGCTCTAACTGGAAACCAGCAGTTGACCAAATCAGGATATTCGTACCCCCATTTTAATATTATAGTCATTGTATTAAAATAAAAATATGATCATAGCATAGAATCATTGTGAGTTAGAGCCTTCTTAGTATCAGTTAGACAACGGCATTCGGCAACAACGTGGTGTCCCAGAAACGTCGCATAGAGTGATTGTTGTCGCCACTTAAAAACAATTCAACTCCTTCATCCAAATTGGCATCTACGAAATAAATACGTCAATTGTGAGGCTGCCAATTTCGAGGAGGCATCGAATTGTAAAGTTGCCTTGTTTTAGCAGAAACACGATTGTTTTTTCCCCTCCTGTCTTCTTTTCTCCCACAACTGTGTTTTACTGAATTCTAAAAAACCGTATCACTGAGATAGTCAGCATTCATAATGCAAGCAAGCCACTGCTGAAAGTTAATCTCCGTGATCGTTTCCGCCAACTTTGAAACAATTCATGTGTGGTATCTTTAACAACAAAAGTGGCCACATTAGTGTTATAACTGTTGCAATTCTAATTTTTGTTCATTTACTGAGTAACAATAGTTGTACACGCTGTGATTGTTGCCGCTTACTTGGAAACAATTCTGCTCAGCTCTGAAAGCCTGCATCTACGAAAAAAATAAGACATTCTATCACTAATAGCTACTAATTTGGTTAAATTAACAACGTAGCTTAGTTTGGGTTAAAACTATACGCAATGAGCTGAAACATGGGTTCTTTCATTTCACCCATCAGCAATCATCTGTTAAGAAGAATTGTTAGGCGTGTGTACAAAGAATGGAAAAACCAGCTTGTTGCTGATGATAATGATTTACCTTGAACGCTTACGGTATTAATATAGTAGATGCGTGAATTAAGGAGTTTTACTGACATTATTTGCTAGTTTCAATGGAGATACAATCTGAATCAGCAAACTGATTATTAAAAACATAGCAACATATACATAAAATTTTGAAATTTTTACAAACTTCCATAATATTTGATTATATCTGATTTATTAATAAACTGTTGGATTAATTTTAGCAATATAATCTGATTAAATACCCCTCCATGCTCCTCAATAACTGCCGGCGATTAGTTATTGATCTTTTCAGATCACTTAGGATTTTGCTCTCTTAAACTCCTTTGTGCTTTTGTGTTGCCAAAAAAAAAAAGCTCCTACGTCAGATCTTAACAATTAGCCAACACAAGCACTTACGATGTTAATGGGAAACATTCGTGCTACAAAATATTAACGATAAATTATCCTGCACTCGGGATATTACCTATGATATTGCAATCACACATCACCAGAGTCTCTAGTGGTAATAATGTTATACCTATAAAATTAGTGTGAAATATTTAATAGAATATGCACACAAAATTAAAGGAAATTTTTCTTCCACTCATTTTTTTTTGTCATGGGGATTTAAATAAAACCAACAGACATCGCTATGTTCGTACCCATTTAAAATTAGCGTCGCAGCAAATGCATTTCTCCCAATGAGTATTAGGAAACGTCAGAAAAACAGTAAAGGGCAGGAATTGACTTTTTGCATTAAAAATTTAATAGTTAATTTTAATATGCCTAGTTTTATTATTGAGATGTGTAAATGAATGAACCATGATTTGATTCAGATGGAAAATAAAAATTCTCTCCCCGAATGAGTCGTGCTTTACGAAAGGAATCATTTTGACATGTTGGCACTCAAAATGTGCCAGCAAACTCGGGAGAAAATTAAAGATAAATTAAGTTACAGCAAGAAGATACACAAACATGCCTCATAAAATTGATTCGGGAAGGGAGTTTCATGTTAGAAAGATAACATTATCGCTTCCTTAACTGCACTAAGGATGTTTGTTATGCCTCCAACCTGTACTCAAAACATTTAGAATCAATTACCGGGATGCAAAAAAAAATAAACATTGAGAAGAAAACATTGAAACTTACATTGGCATTTTGTACCCGTTCGGGCACCATCAGGACAAATGCATTTGTAACCCTCCGTCGATGAAAAGTCGTCTACGCATTTTCCAGGAAAACAAGCAATCTTCTTTTTTGCTTTGCATAAAGCTGGAAATATTCCTTGGAAAATAATTATTTTGTAGATATGCATATGTGCCACTTATTTCGCACAGTTCTATTTATTTACTACAATTTATTGTTATTGTTGTAACTAGTTATATTGCATTAGGGTAACAGTGAAATTTCTTTTTGAATTTCCATGGTCCCACCCGCTATTTATGTTCCTTTATCAAAAAAAGCACATGCATAATATTTCATCAATATTCATTAATATTTAATGGCTGCACAGCACAATTGAAGTTTTAATTAATTATGCTATTTGTCATACAAGGTACACTTTGAGAAATGAGAAATTGACCAGAACATTACTGCTTGAAAACATCTGCAGCAAATAGTAGAACACTTATTGAGTTTGGAAAATTTTTACGATGCTTCTGCGCTAATTGAAGGGTACTGCTTTTGTTCTTCTTGGTTTGTCAGAACTAAATTGAATGACTAAGTCAGCGCTATACTACGTTCAGCAGCAACATTCACAACGTTCAGTTCCTTGGTTGTCTTTTGAGCTTCAACAAAACCTTTGTTGGTTTCACAAGTTCAGTGGTATTCAGGAAAGGATTATGTAGGTATATGCAAAGTAACAAACAGCGTCTTGGCTTTTTCTGACACGAAATCAGACAGATCCTTGTTTGCTGTAAGGTTTGCATTAACTTTAATCCTCCTTGGATGATTATCTTTTCCCTCTTTATCTAAGAAGGCTACCTACCGTCTTCCTCATAATTTCCAATAAAATTTCGTTATCAAAAAGCCAAATCAACCGTTTGTTCACTCAGATACAACAAGTAGCCTACCCAGAGAAGCTCTTGATTACTGCGGCAGTAGCTGTTTTGTTGGTTTGTTTGTAACCAACCCTCAAGCGGCTTTATGAGATACAGGTTGTTCTGAGGAGCTGGCACAGCACTCGGTGAAGTGAACCACGCCCCCAGATAATGCTGCATCGTATATAAATTAAATTGGCACAAGGCTGAAAGTTTGTATTTAGTTAGCTTCAACACTGTGAATGGAACATGTAGATTTTGATGCTGCAAATAAGCTTAGCCACCCATCTAGCTCTGTGTAGGGCTCCTGTTTCATGCATTTTTATTCTTTTTGCAGGTTAAAGAGCAACGTGAATTGCAGTAATTCTTTGTAATCATCCCTAGGTTGGAACACAGAACGTAAAAACGGTAATGACGAAATAGGAACGAATCTTCTAGGACGAGCATATTGTAACATATCGAAACAATCAGCTAGATAACATTTGCTCGATCGGTACTGTCGAGTAATCTTTGTCGTTCATATTTTGCAAATAATCGAAGCCATCCATCTAAATCTGTGTAGAGCTCCTGGTCCATGTATTTTTATTCGTTTTGCAGGTTAAACAATCACCACCAAGGAAGAGAAACTGATTGCAATAATTCTTTGTAATCATTCCTAGGTTGAAACACAGTAAGCTGACGATGGATGAATATAGTCAGTTTGTGTTTTATTGGCTGTAGCTGTACACTGTACAGCAACACAATCTTCCTTCATTCCAGGCTCATAAAAGATCACAGTAAAAGATCAATGTTGGCACGGGAGTGAAGAGTTCTTGCGAGCGAAGTATAAGTTCGATTATAGCTGACCTTTTCTCCCAAAAGTTGAACCAGCAAAAATACAGGGTGGTCCATAAAAAACGCAACAGCCAAAATTTTCTAAGTCTAAACATTTTTCTAAGTTTTTGAAACAGGGTTTTTCAAAAAAAGTGTAAATAGGAACCAATTTTCTGAATCCAAAATTCAATCCTGATTCCGAAAAAGTGGGTCCTATTATTCGAAGTTTTTGCAAAACTTTCGTTCAGTGTAGCCATGATGCACTATGCTGACTGCCTCAAAATGTTTCCAAGTCAAATAAAAAAAATGCACAAAATAGAACCCGAATTTAAAATCGAACATGCGAATCTGAGTCGAATGAAGTGGTTCCCACGTTCACCCATTTTCAGGCCCTAAACGTTTAGCTAAATTAGACTGCTTAAGCGTTCGTAGAAATTGAACAACGTGGTTAGCTGACTTTTTGCTAGACCGTTCACAGTGTGTCATCATCAATGTGACACCTACTCTGATTTTAAAACAGTGATAAGTGGTGTACCGTAGGACATCATCTTAGGGCCACTGCTGTTTATTATGTTCTTAAATTATGTAACAGTGAATGATAAGCATAATAAATTTGCTGATAATGTCGAGTTGCATAGTCAGGTTGTTGATGTTGAAACTCATTATGGCCTGATTTCAGAAACTGCTAAACTTTTAAAGTGGACTTCTTTGTCGCAATTACCTATTGATTCTAGAAAAAAGTAGCCGTTTCCCAATTGGAAATCATAATTTTGATTGTATTTTCTTCTACCAGGTTGTGCGTTACCCAGCACCAAGGTTATGAAAAATCTCAGTGTTTGGGTTATTCTGACATAAAATTTGGGAATAACTGTGACAACATAACTGGAACTGCTGTTGAAAGGAGAGCTGGATTAAAAAACCCTTTACATCAGGTTATTTTGACATGCTTCTCTGGTCACTTGATGTTTACGTTAGGCCGATCCTTAAGTAGGCAAGTCCTGTCCAGACTCCACACTTGGTCAATGATATTAATCATGTCGAGTCTGTTCAAAGGTACTTTACTAAGTCTCTACATGGGTTAAGGTGTAGCTTGTATACAGAGAAACCTAAGGTTACTAACCGAGAATGAGTTGAGCTATCTTAAAGCACATATAAATTTAACCTTTTCACTATTGCACTTTGATTACTCTAAGTTTTTCGAACTTCAGGTCGATAGTCATACTCAAGGTCATACTGACTAAAGAAAACATGTCTTATTCAAAGTAATAATAATAATAATGATAAACAATTTACCACAATTGTGTGGAAAGCTACCGGAAGGGTTGTGAGACTTTAACACCGGTCCAGAGTAGTGGGCAAACAAACTTCTTGGATCGTGCATGCACTGAAGATATAACCCTAATTTGGTCTTCTAATAAATGCCTGAAGATCCAGTTAACATTCTATGAAAACCTCCTCGGTACTCATACCAACTGTCTCAGAACAACACACACCGTGAAGAAATACTTCCTGTAGTCCCAATGGAAACCGTCCCTGGTGTGATGGTTCCGTGGCACAGGGTAAAAAAAAGGCACGTCCACAGATATAAGTCCTCGCAGGGTCTTATACGTCAAGAAAAGGTCAAACCTGAGTGTGCGTAATTCAAGCAATTCAAGACCAGCTTTAGAAAGGCGCTCAATTTGGTTAAGCTCGCGGAAGCTAGGGAGCCCCCTGACGAACCTCCTCTGGACAGATTCCGTAAAATCAATATCCCTCACAAGACGTGGCAACCAAACAGGCATCGCCTACTCAAGCAGAGAGCCAACAAAAACTTTGAAAACCCAATTTTTTTTTAGAAACGACTACGGTAAAAATGCTCTAGCTAGTCTATTGCAGTGACTTTCAATAATTTACATGAATGTATAACGAATTTCAAGTCGCACAGTACATTAAATAATACATTAAATAATACATTAAATAATAGATTAAATACATTAAATAAACATATTGTAAACAAGCCAAAGAAGTAAATAAAATGGTATGGGAAGCACACAATGTCATATTATTGGCAATTGAGCTTTTCATGGTTAAGAATCAATGCAAACTAGTGATACAAACTGATATAATTTTTCATCTGTAAAATATTTCTTTTGTATTTGTATTGTATAATAAAATTATTATTAGATTTATAAAAAAAAATATTGTTATTATTATTATAGTTCTCTTTAATTCACAGTCTAGGAGCCTGCAGCTTGGTGGTGCCGTAATCACAATCCACCCAAAACCAAAATGGGTAGAAAAACCCGCCAAGTTCCAAAAACGATCGGCCTTTGAAGGTAGTGATATCATTCAACCAGGGAAAAGCCACCAAGGTCAATCCTATTAGCCAAGTTAATCGCACCGACTAATAGTTTGAAAGTTAAATT